>VZRS01000246.1:49552-103209 GCA_013398055.1 Ifrita kowaldi | reverse complement strand
GGGGTGTCTATGTGAAACTTCCATTATACCACAGAGGACAAAAATTCATGCTGGGAGTTTATTTCTTCATTCATTAGTAAAATATAATTTTTTAATTTTTTTTTTTCAACACCAGACAGGGCTCCTGTTGCTGCAATTAGTAGTATGGTTAAAGATGGGAAATACATAAAATAAGAGAATGAAGAGAAACAAGGGAGAATACTAGCTCTGCCCTATTTATTTTTTATTCTTTATTCCTTAATTTTATCATGCATATTCTGTGAAACAGTAGTAATACTTGAATATATTTTTATAGGCTTTTGAAGATATATATATTGAACAACGCAAAACTATCAAGACCATGCTGGAATATGCTGACAAAGTTTTTACATATATTTTCATTTTGGAAATGCTTTTAAAATGGGTAGCATATGGTTTTCAAATGTATTTTACTAATGCCTGGTGCTGGCTGGACTTCCTGATTGTTGATGTAAGTACAAATTAATATTGTAAAATTGACTATAGTAAAGTTCCTGTGTTGTAAAATTCATTACTACTATATTAATATTATAAATGTACAAAAATAATTCCCATTTTATAGTTATACTGCATTAGTAATGGCCTGTATTGATTTGGAGGTGTAATTTAAAGTCCATTCATATGCCAAAAGGAAAAGGATGGCTGGCTATCAGTCTTTCCGTTTTTCATGGTTAATATTTTCATACAAAGGATGTATCAAACTTGATATTTTATGAGGAAAAAACCTAGTTTTTAAGCATGCTATCTTTAATGGACTCTGACTATGGTACCTTATTCCTTAGCAAATAAGACAGTTCATTGTCCAAGTTTTTTCTTCAAACACTACAGCTTTTCAAATGAAACAATTCATTTGGTCCAGATTTCATCTAAGTTCTCAGAACTCTCTCACTGAAAACTACTCTGTAATCATTTCTAGTGAAAACAGAAAGATGGTGGCTGTTTGATCTAAGAAATAATTAGTTTTAATGGACTGACAATCTGCAATAGCTAAATCAGCTATGACTTGGCAGGGTTTATGATAGAAGAGAATACAGGGTTTCTTGGCTGCCTTCCCAGCTGCGATATACTTCTGTGCAAAGGCCTTGCTTATGTTGTCGGAAGGGATCAAAGTTGGTTTTGCTCCCAGAATATTTTGGTCTCTTGCCTCACACATTATCTGACCCAGTTCATTGGCTATACATGTCCTCAGCGTGGAACTGAGAGATGGCATCTCACAGCAATTGTGCATTTATAGTAATTTCTGCCCATGCTACCATATTTCTTGAGAAGTTTGCATAAATCCTGGTCCCATCACTACTTATTCCGTATGTATATAGAAATGTATCATATTTGTAACTCCCACAGGAAAAAAACCTAGCTAGATTGGCCCATAATTCAAAATGGACGATCTTCTCTTTTTTGTAACCTGCCCGAGTTAGTTTTGTTATTCAGTTAATCTCTAGCTCTGTCCTGAAAATCTAGAATGAAGCAGTGTGAATGGTTTTCCTAAGAAGATGTTAATGAAGTAGAGAGGTGGTCTCAACAGGATTATGTCAAGAATGGATTTTTTTTAGATAAACTACAACTCATGTTTTAATTACTCTCTTTGTAATTTAAACCTAAACAGATTATTCTAAGCCATACTCTATGATTTCCTAGTTTAGCCTCAGAGATGCTGTTATCTGAGCAGGCTTTCAAACTTAGAAGTACATCATTATAAGTAAAGAAGCTTATGTTGCTAACTTTTTACCATAGTTTGTAATTTTATAAACAAAAGCATGACTAGATAAGATTAGAACTTTCTACTTTTGAAGAATTATTTTCAATGTTCCAGCAAGTGGTAAAAAACGACGTACTCTGTTTAAGGCTAACTCAGCAATTTCTTTAGCACCACCAGACAGCACTTGAAACAAATATGTGAGCTCATGTTATCTTCTTAGAGAAAAGCAGAGACTACACTGCTTTAATTGGCAGTTTAAACAGGTGCAATTCAGTGGCTTTCTGCCAGTGAGAACACCAGTGTCTCCTTCTTCATTGGAACTGACTAAAGTTAATCAGATTGTTTAATTCCCTTCTCTAAAATTATTCAAGAGTAAACACAGATAGTCCTTTAGGGCACTGACCTTTAATATCTCACATACCTGAGTCTCTCACTGTGACGAGTAGCCATAGCTGCTCTCACTGATTGTGACCAAATTAGATTTTAATAATTGCACTAAGAAATGGTAATTTTCGGCTCTGTCACTTTTCAACTGTGACAGATGACTCTTGGTAGATCTGCCTACCTCAGTTTATCATGCCATCCTACTGTATGGCCTGGACAAAGATCTTGAGCAGGCTTGTCACTGCTAAGTTTCAAAACGTTTTGCAAGTTTTTGCAACAGATAGTCTATATTAGAAGACAAACACAAATGAGGACATACAATTCTTCACTTTTAGGAGACATATCTTTCTACCATTTTGAGTTCATTTTCATTTCTTAAAATTACTGCATCTGCCTGGATTAACCTATTTATCAGTGTAGAGAGACATTTACTTTCTTACATACTACCAACAAAACAGGTGGAACAGATGAGAGAAGACCAAGTTAACAAGACTTAGAACACCAGAGAAACACAGAACAGCTGTATATACAATAGAATTCCAAGCAAATCTTTGCATCCCATATGAACTGTCCAGAGAAAAACACATTGTTTCCAATAGATAAAGTATTTCTTTGAGAAAAAAACTTCAGGTTTATGGTGTAAGAGCACTATCACCATGGTAAGAAAGCTGCCAATAGTCTGAAATAGGCAGCACAAACAAGACTGAAGAATCTTGCAATCAGAACCAAAGAACTGCCAATACACACAGTGCCACTGAAGGCTTTCAGGAGCTGCTGCTGCCTAACAGTTTGGAAGGGGTCTTGTTTGTGAAAGATAGCTACGGCACGGTGCAAATTCGGGGACAAAAGTATAAAATGAAGGAGCCATTAATGTGAGTTCAATTACATAGGACACCTTGCTCTCCCAGAGAGATTTTGAAAATACTTGTTTCATTTTTTATTTCATAAAATGTGCTGTATTTACACTAAGATTTATTGTCATGCCCGGGTATCTTGTTGATTTGAGTGAATAAATGAATATTCTATTAAAAATATTAAATAATTCCATGTCTTATTATCTCTGGAATATATTATGGGTGGCTAAGGATGAAAAATATCTCTCTCACTGTAGTATCACAGGAAAAATAAACTGTATTAATGATAATTGTTAATAATAATTAATGTTAGTAGTTAATATAATGGCTGAAAAAATAACGTTATCTCTTGTAAGTGAACAGACTTCAGTTACAGACTAAGAAAATCAGTAAGATTTTCTTCTTAATATGCTTATAAATCACAGCAAGTTCCATTTATCCATTAGAGCAATAAATTAATCCTTTACTTTGATAAAAAGAATTGCATTCTGACATGTAATCCAGTTGAAATGTACAGCAATATGAATTCACTAAAACATTATTTTCTGCTAGATAATATACATAGCAGCATAGCAATGAATAATTGATTTGTATTTGCTGTTGGATTGTCCTTCTTAGACATGATCTTGTAACTCTTGTTTGTGATTCATCTAATTGTTCTTTATGGATATAAGTAACTTAGGAAACCAACTTTTCACATAATGGGCAAAATCTTACCACCATTATCAGTGAATGCCATTTTCTGCACAGTCTTTGAAGAGTTCTTTAAACTGAAGCACAGAAATGAACATTTGAGGGATTTTCTCAAGGGGCAAAATTTCATGTTCATTTACATGCAATCTATGCTTTTGGTGGTAGAAATGAATAAAATGTGAGTAAGGTATGATACTTCTCCACTCCTATCTCCAAAACTGCTTGAAGAAAATTAATTTCTTTCATATTAACATGTCTAAAGCTCAGTTCCGTTTGAGAAGCAAATTCATTGCTCTTTACTTAAGTGGATTGTCTTATAACAAAATCCCAATAACATGCATCAGGTGCTTAATACAGTTGTAGATAATAAAGCTTTTACTGCTATAAGGCTAGCGGCTGTTAATATCTATCCCATAATATTTTCCTATACTTAGAAGATTTAAAAAAAATAACAGAGATTTGTCAGGCAAGTCAGAAAGTACCACCTCTTTCAATACATATTTCAGAGATATCCTGGTTATTGTTGCTATGAACTGTTTGACTTACAAGTAATATTTATAACAAATATTTGTCATTAGCTACTACAATATTTAGTATACTATTAGCATTTATAGATATTCAAAATATTGTCAGAAGTTAATAAAATATATTAATGTTGTCAGAATTTTAAATGTTTTGGAAGGTTGAACCTTAATGCAGTTACAGAAAGTATGGCTATTTTGTCTTTAAATATTCCTGAAAATTTTATCCTTCACCAACTGTATGCTTCCATATGACTGTTAAATCCTATCCAACCATAACAGACATTTAGTAGCATATATTCCTTTTTCAACTGCGTCTTTATGAGACCTCTTGCCTGTCCAGCAAGTATGAAAATAGTGGCATTCTACAACTTGTCACTGTTGATTTGTTGCTTGAATTTGTATTCTTTTTAAATAAACAGTGTAGAACAATTTTTAAAATATTTTTTTTCTGTATTTGATAGGTCTCATTGGTTAGTTTAATAGCCAATGCTCTGGGCTATTCTGAACTTGGTGCCATTAAGTCGCTACGGACATTAAGAGCTTTAAGACCTTTAAGAGCCTTGTCACGATTTGAAGGAATGAGGGTGAGATAAAATTAATGAGTCTGAACATATGTATGCATACAAAAATCAATGTATTAATGGTTACACTCACGCTTTCTTCAAAGAATGGGAAGGCATGCAAAAATATGTGGGAAAAGGCCTTTCAACACATCCTTACAAAGAAGACCTATACACACCTTACATCTGGAAATTAGACCTTGAGCCCATTAAATTTGCCTGGTCATTGATGCATAGTTGTGTTTTCCCAGCCCCGTGACTGTTAAAATTTCCATTGATTTGTGGACCTAGAAAAATAAAAGGACATGACAAATTTTACAGTAGAGGGTTAGAGGTTTTCTTCTGCAGTTTATCTGGGAATTTTTTTTTAATCAATTTCTGTAGATAACTTCTATTCTGTGTTAGTTTGTCAGTAGTTCAGGATGGAACAGGATTAGCCAGAAAACAAAACAAACCAAAAAAAAGGTGAAAAAGCTGACAACAGTGACACACCAGAAGTGAAAGTTTCACTGTGTCTCCCTATCTACCTGCCTGAGGAAAAAAATCCCACAGTAAGTGCTCTAGTATTAGGGAAAGGTTTTCTGAACAGACACCTGAAATAAGGATAGCTTTGGAAGTATAGAAGGGGAGAGATGGGAAATAATTTTCTCAGTTAGAAAGTTTTTACTTCGTATGAATGAATCTGCTGTAAACGTGCATCTCCTAGAGAGCTAAAACCTTCCTGTTGAGGAGAGTGTTATTTTCATATTCTGCCAATCTGACAAAACCAAAACAACCAACCAAAAAAAAACTCACCTAGAAAAACCCTATTATAAACTGTCTGCTGAAAATGCAGACTATGCTACTTACTGAGAAATTGACACATAAAAGAATTAAAATGTTATTGAGAAATCTCCTTTCAATCTTTCACCTCAAAATACCCCAGTGCTGCAATACATATTTATAGTTCAGTCACAGGTCTTCAGTTTCCAAATAAAAAATGTGGTTCCTGTCTGGGTAAGACTGCTGGTATCCTAGAGGTGGCCTCGCCTGCCTGTGTAAGGAAGTGTGTCCTGTGGCACATCACCATCACCACTACGTTTTACATGATTTGCAATCCAAACAACACTTTAAGTCCCTATCTAATAAATAGGCAAAACTGCTATTGATGCTAGACTACTTTCAGCCAACTCAGTGAAATGAAAAATACTGTTTTTCAAAGCCATACATGAAAGACTACTGCAGTTTCTACTGATTTGCTAGAAAATTATTGTTTGAATATCTGCAGCAGATTTCTTTTAGTTGAATCACAATAACTAAAAGAAAACTTTTGTCCAAGGATTTCATCTGATCTTTTACTGCCACTTGCCCATACACAGTTGCTCAAGGGAACTAAATGCAGCCAATTAAAAAGAAAAAGGATAAGAGTAAGAGCAACTATAGTG
This sequence comes from Ifrita kowaldi, assembly GCA_013398055.1. NCBI lineage: Eukaryota > Metazoa > Chordata > Aves > Passeriformes > Cinclosomatidae > Ifrita > Ifrita kowaldi. The sequence continues at coordinate 97,053 of VZRS01000246.1, read as the reverse complement.
ACCCAGGCAATTTAAAACCAAGACTTAGAGGAGATGCTGTTAATAAAGACTAAATAAGATAGCCTTAATTATGTTGCATTCTATGTGGATATTAAAATACACTGATGCCAATATATACATAATGTTTCTAAGAATAAAATCATTACTAATGATAGTTTTACATGCAGACGTTTATATTCAGTTTTTCACATCATCGTTCTTTGAGCTTTTTCTGTTTTATTTCCTATTTATATAATTTAGTTTATGTTGCTGGAATTTAACATTTATTTCTCTTTTTTTCTCTAGAGCCCACAAATTCTAAGAATCCATCTTGCTACTAACAGGTTTTCTTTTGCTTTTCGATTTTTTTTCAGACTTTTGCATTGTCTTTGTTTCCATCTCATTTTATTTCTTGCTTTTTCCAATCTCATTAGCATTTTATTAAACCTTAATTAAAATATCCCCCATAAATTTTAATGTAATATTTTAACTGTCCATCCCATAGTAATACTGTCTTGACATTTTAAAAGTATTTTAAAAGTATTTTTCATTTTCTTTTCATAAGCCAAGCATCTATTTTGTCTAATTTGTTCACTAGGTGGTTGTAAATGCCCTTGTAGGAGCAATCCCATCTATCATGAATGTATTGCTGGTATGTCTTATATTCTGGCTAATCTTCAGCATCATGGGAGTAAATCTGTTTGCTGGAAAATTCTATCACTGTGTCAACACCACAACTGGTGAGATGTTTGATATCAGTGATGTCAACAATTATACTCAGTGTGTGGAACTCATAAAAAGCAATCAAAGCGCCCGATGGAAGAATGTGAAAGTAAACTTTGACAATGTAGGAGCTGGATATCTTGCTCTGCTTCAAGTAGTAAGTAAATGTATATATTTTCTTTTTGCTCTTTTTAAAGATACCTAGGGAAAATGGGCAATTAAAGACCCTTAAGTACTGGAATAATTTCTTCATAGCAATAATTTACAGCTCACACAACTCTAGTACATTGTTTCTTGTAATTTTTTTTGTTAATGATAGTAGAGTAATTTTCCATTCCAAGTCTAGGGAATACAGTGTCATGATGATGATAATAATAATGTGAAAATAGTAAGTGTAAAATGCGAAAGAATCTCTTCAGTGCCGCATAGTATAGAACTATCATATTCCTTAATGCTTTTAAAAGAGTCATTATAGTACACTAAATAAGTATTATGTTACTTACAGTATTATTCTTGTGAAATATTAGATGTTTTTTGTATTGCATAGCGTATTCATTCCATTAATTACTGCTACTTATACAAAATCTGTGAATTCCATATCTCTTCCAATTCCTTATCCTATGCACTGTGTTCAGAACTGCCTTTATTCTAGGTACTGAGAATATTTTATTTATGTCAAAGAAATAAAGACCTTAGTTCTTTACAGGTTCCTTGTTTATAATGGAGCTTCTGATAGCTGGGATCTGATCCAAAACACAAGCAAGAAAGCATGCAATAACATTTAGATTGAACTCTGTAGAATCACTTGTCTGTAACTCAACATACAGCTTCACTGAATGAAAAGATGTCGGAAATGTCATGAGATTTTTACAGCTCCGATATTCAAAGTTATCTAAGAACTATATGCTTGTCTCTTCTATCTCAGAGCAGGTCAATATCTCTAGCTGACTTTAATTCCAAAATTAACTACCCAGCTGAAAATGTTTTGCCTGTAAAGGCAATGTGATTCTTATGTGCTGAGTAGTAGTACTGAAAGATGACTTGGATTCTCTGACTTCAGATCTCATTGCTACCATTGCCTCTGAAGATGTATAAGGAAAACTGCTCCGCGTGAAGCTGTTAATGAATGTCATCTGTGTCACACATCCAGACAGTCTTGGTCTTTAATATGACGACTTCACTATTGTGAACCTTTCATCCTTCTTCTCTCTTTTTTTTTTCTTTGTTCTGATTTTTCATAATTTTCCTTTTCAAATATTCCCTTCTGACCTTTACTTTCCCCACAGAGATTAAGGCATTTTTGAGCATTTATTGTGTCACCTCTTCATCTGATTGCCTCCACTAACATTTTCTCTCCACTCTTCTCCTGTATTTATTACTCTTATCTGACTCTGATCCTTTCGTAATAGTGCTATGCAATTGCCACCAAATGCCTAGCAATTGCCTACTGAGCCAGAAAGATCTGTGAAGGCTGGCTTGAAGCACACCTTCTTGGTAAATTGGTATTGCACTGTGAGATTCAGGAGGAGATGAACACTTCCAGAGTGCAAGTTTTCTGCTGTGAAAACTGGCAGCTGTACCAAAGTACCAAAGCTACTTCTGGCAAGCACAGATCCTTGGGATGGTTCCTCTCCTGAACCTCTTCAGGAGTGATGCTCTTTGTTCATTTCACAGGCTTTTTAGCTCTTTTTTCTTTATTGTAAATAAGCTTGGAAACCCTGGCTAATGGTTGCATAGTCACACTTTCAACTAGCCTGTCACACCAACTTTGGTGTTCCTTAGAAAATGGACATTCTGCGTCCGTGAAAATCACCTTCTTAGAGCAATGATGGCAGGTCTTTCTCACCCTTTAAATGAAAAAAGTCTCTATAGGAACTCAGCCAAATTTTTATAGATGTCAATTACAGCTCTTTCACAGTTCAATTTTTGGTCTTCTGTAAAACAAATCTCTCATGAACCAATGTATATTTTCACTTTGAACAGTCTATTCCTTTCATCTATGTGGGATTAAAACATTTATAAAAATACCAGGTCAGTTTAGACACAGAAAAGACATTCAGATGCATGTTTGTTTCTGTCCAGAAGTAATATTACTGATTCCACCAATTCATGTTGTAAACTTAACAAAATGGCTGTGGCCATGAGTCATTCTAGTAGATCCTACCTAAATATCTCCAGCACAACTGTCTGTCTAAGTCTATCATTCTTCATCTGCAAAGAAAACATCTGCAACTCCAAACACACTGTTGACTTGCTGAAACCTTCAGAGCCTGGTTTTTAATATTACTTGAATACCTAAATAAAAATTCTCAAAAAAGCCGGTAACACTATGAAAAATATTTTACAATGCCTGCATTGTTAAGTGTGGTTTAAAAATTTAGGACTGATTTTATTAAAAGTGGAGGTCCAAATAAATAAATAACCTAGTTATTGTACAGATTATGAATTTGTATGGGGAAGATGAACAACTTTGTTTTATTTCTAGGCTACTTTCAAAGGATGGATGGATATTATGTATGCTGCTGTTGATTCACGAGATGTAAGTGTAAAACTTTCAGGGGTCATCTGTCGATTACTTTCTGATAAAGAGTATTGAATTTAAATGGCTAGACACAAAATAGAACAGCTACACAAACAGTAGAACAGCTACACACACAACAAAGAATTATAATCAGCGCCAATACATATTTTTTTGAATCTCAGAATTTTTACTGGAAAGAATTAATCCCACTTCCTTCTGTTCAGCCAAAAAAACTAAATTAACTTAACTGGATTTTTTTTTTTGAAAGGATAATGTTAATGTAATAAACCAAAGAAGTGTTTTTGAAAAAATTCTTTTGGTCATCATGAGTATGAATTAATTTAAGATTATATAATGCAGTTATTAAATACGGAATACATTAATTGAGTTTTATAATTCGTAACTGTGCATTTCGTTGTTTCCTTAGGTTGATAATCTATGTTATCTAGCTATTTAAGTGCAATTCGATTTTAAGGTTGAAAATCATCTGTTAAGCTTTCTGGGGATTAGAATTTTATTTTGGCTACAAAACTAAAACTCTGCTTAACTTACATAAATAGTCATGTTAATGATATTGTCTCCCAGAGTAAATAATCCTGTTTCATTCTCTTTAGCATTTCTACACTCAAGCTTGTGCTGTAGAGGTACAGATGCTGGGATGTGGAATCCAGGAAAATAGAGACAATGACAAAATCTTCCTTCGAAACTTGCCTCAATTTAATGGATTTTGCAAAACATATATTCACTAGAAATTTATTGAAAGCATCTTTTCCTAGCTGAATGTAAGAATGCTCATGCAAGACCAAAAGTTCCAGGGAGATCTAGGCGATAGTAAAATCTATTGATTCTGTTGCATGATAATATACTGAACACAATATAAAATACTTAGATTTCTGCTATTAAATTTTAAGTACTAATGACTGCTCTCAATCCCACATTGCTTCTTCCTTCTATATGAAGAACTTTTAATATATGTACATACACAAATATATCTGTGGGCACATTTACTTAAAAATTCCATATGAACAATAATTCTGTCAGCTTCCAGTTCTCCAAATATTGATTGGAATGGACGTGTTGGATCTTTTTAATAAATTGGTGCCGTTGATAGATTTTCTATCTGAGATGGCATATACTAAATTTTAAATTACACACATTGTTTTTAATATCTAGTATTCTCATGGGTAATAAAATTTTTAATATTTTGTAGGTAAAAGATCAACCTAAGTATGAGGACAACTTGTACATGTATCTCTATTTTGTCATCTTTATCATATTTGGATCATTTTTTACCTTGAACCTTTTCATTGGTGTTATTATAGACAACTTCAACCAACAAAAAAAGAAGATAAGTATTTAAAATATTTTCATATTGGTATGAATTACTAGCTATAATGAATTAATAAGTTATTTCTGCAGGGCTAATAAAAATCAAAAGTCATTACAAGACCTTAAATAAAGTGTGTCTTTTTTAATGATAATGTGTGCTAAAATCTGTGGATGTGATTCTGAACTTTGTATTTTTAGCATTTTGACAAGTGAAAAGTTGGTTCATAATAATTTGAAAATTGTGTAAACAGTTAAAATGAAGATGTGAAAAGTGAACCTGTGTTTTTGGTTTGATTAGATGCAATATTATGTAGCATGAAATAATTTCTTTTCCAATTGACTCTAAAGAATTAAGATAAATTAAAGTAAATTATTTTTAATTATTCTTACAAATTCTTGACACTTACTAAAGACACAATATGGCATTGTGTTCATACAATGAAAAATGGATCTGCAAACTGATTAAACACTAAGTTAAGAGTTAGTCAAATATACCTCATATGAATAGGCTTATAGATAAAAGTAGAAGTGTGTACATAAGGGCTTTATTTTTCTAACACTTTTATGAAAAATTAGATGAATTTGTTAGGCACAAATACAATCTATAATTTCTTATCAGTAGTAAAACAAAGGTATATAGGGAATGGTGTTTCTGTATACATTTGACATACAAGTATGTTTAAAATAATTGTATTGATAATGTATACTGTTCAGTTTTAAAGAACTTTAAAATATAAAAATACAAATAATCACATTTAAAATACTTTGAAGCCTCACAATTCTTAGTTTTTGAATGTCAGGGTCATTTTAAATTTTTGTGTGCCATGAAAAAGCAGTTTCATATGATTTCCTTTTTTCCAATCACCAAGTCAAAAACAGCAATACCAGACAGAATCTGTGGTAAAAGAAAATTGTGAACGACAGAAATTTTTCCTTGTGAAAATATTCTTTAGCTTCCTAAAAGAGTCATAAACATGTCTGGGGTTACTATCAATTTTGTGGTGCTTCAGGCTGTGATAGCCAATTTAGCAGACTGTGACTTTGACATTGTACTTCCATCTGACTTAGTGCAGATTCATCAACAAACACAGTTTACTTACACTGGAAGTCAGGCATTCAGTTGCACATTTGACTGGCAGCATTTGCATCTGCAAACAAAGGCTGATTTGAGTTAGTCAAGATTCCAGTGGTGTTTTAATTTGCATGACATGAATTACTTTTCTTAATTTTATATCAAAGGGGGGGGGTTTGCCATTAAAATCCACGGATTAGATACGAATACAATCCTTTAAGACAACTTGTGCCTCAAAGTTATGCCTCTTTTAGACCTGTCTAGCTGTAATCCTAGAAGTCTATACAGAATATAGGACATGTAAGGCACTAGTCACGCTCCTATTCACTAAACATATCCCAATCAGCAAATTATTGAACAGCATCAGTATAGCAAGAGCCCTTTTAGCCATTTCAGCAAAAATGAGCCTAAAGACACCGAAAAAACTCAACTGTCAAGCTGACAAGGCACCAGTAATGGGGTTTTTCTGTGTGTTAGGAATGTATATGAGCATCCACACTATAAATACCTGAAAAAAACCCCTCATTTTTATATAAATTAAATATAATTTTAATATGATATTACAGAGAGGCATACTGTAGTTAAATTTTTTATGTGTGGGGACGATGCTAATTAATTTTGATATTATTTCTTTACTTTGGAGGTCAGGATATATTTATGACAGAAGAACAGAAGAAATATTACAATGCAATGAAAAAACTGGGATCCAAAAAGCCACAGAAACCTATACCGAGGCCAGTGGTAAGAGTGATTTGATTTTTACACCCCTAATATTAAATACTCATTTGGGAATATGATCTTATCCACAAGATAAGGTTACAGGTCTGGAAAGAAAATATTTTTTCCATTTATTTTTTTTGTAAAGGTAGAAGTTTCCCCTTTTTAAATCCATCAGAGTAGATCATTCATAACTTGTTTAAAAACATACACACTGAAGTATGAACCAAATGATTTAATAATGTTAATATGATAGATTTCAAAATTCCCTACCTAAGTCCTGGAAAACCACAACTGATTGGATCATTTATTGGTTCTTGTTACCAGGGGCAAAGTTCATTTCCTGGTTTTTCTCCTCACAGAGAATTTGTAGGAAATGGGAATGCACTGGCCCTTGCTGCTGAAGACAGCAAGGTGCACTGGTAACTTAATAGGAAGGACAAATGCAGAAAATCTTACAGAATAAAAGAATGCCCTAGGGAGTAAAGCATAGACTAGGATAAATTAGTCTCTAAGATAAGACACTACTCTTGTTATTTACTGAACTCCTACACTGTTTGAAAAAATAAAATACTTGTTGCACCTTATGCAGCAAGTGGTTAAAAATAGATTTTTTAAGGAGAGACATATGGCAAAAAACATTGAGCTAAGTACTAAAGAAAAGCTAGGATATTACAGTCATGGTGTAGTTGAGACATGTCTCTTAAGCTGTCCAATGATCTCACCAAGCACAATTAGTTTAAGGAAGAAAGAGGGTTAGCATTCTAAAACCATCTGAGAATAAAGATAAGAAAATTAGTTTCTATTCTGCTGGTACTCTTGCTAGCTATCAATTTACACCACCTATTTTACCCCAGTTATTAATTGTCACTCTTATTATTGCACTGTTTCCCTTCTTGTCTCTTCAGCCAACAGTGGTGAACTTCTTGATTCACTCTAACAGGATGAGATATAAACCGGCACGCGTTGGGCTTATATTAACGCCTGTATTGTGAATGGGTCTTGCCCTGCACTCCTAAACCTTGAAGGGAGTTGTTTTCTCATTTGGCATTTTAAAAGACAATTATTTTCACTGTATAAACTGTATTCCATCTTTGTGTTTGCAGAACAAATTCCAAGGCATGATCTTTGATTTTGTAACCAAACAAGTATTTGACATCAGCATCATGATACTCATCTGCCTTAATATGGTCACAATGATGGTAGAAACAGATGATCAGAGTAAAGAAATGGAAACAATTTTATCCCGGATTAACTTGGTGTTCATTGTCCTTTTCACTGGAGAATTTGTCTTGAAATTAATTTCACTTCGCCATTACTACTTCACAATAGGCTGGAATATTTTTGATTTTGTGGTTGTGATTCTCTCTATAGTAGGTAAGAGCAAATCCCTTTCAAGAAAGAATTAATGGAAGAAATATGAAACATTTGTTTCAAGTATGTTGATACTGCATGTAAAATTTTCTTTTTCCTAGATGACTTACATGTTGATCCAGATCTTCATACTATCTAGCATAAAATATATGCCATGTTGCATATAAGATTTTTATCTCTCCCATTAGATTCACTGTCATTTTCCACATCAAAAGATATAATGGAACTGTTTGGCACATTAGATTAATGTGTACAAAGAGGAATGTTTAGTGGTATATGCAAACTGACCACAGACTTACTTTCAGTACTAAAACTGAAAATTATGTGAAATGGGTGAGATTTTTTTTTTTACTTTTGCTAACTAAGATTTGTCAGTTAAAAGCTAGTGACTGTCCAAGGTGCAAATGAGTGATACATCTGAGAAAGGTTGTGCTGATACAATGTAAATCTGTTAAAGAAATCTCTGATTTGCAGAAATTAAGCCAATATTGTCCTTCATAAAAGACAGTGATTATATGCTCAGCTTCAAGAACTAACTGTGTCTAAGACATAAACTTCCCCATCCCAACTGTTTTAAGAACTACTGAAAGCTTAGACAGGCACTACCTACTTGCCACAAGCAGTCTTTCTTTTACTTATTTACCGTCTCTACGATAGCATTTCAACATAAGGAAGATGCTTTCACCTTAATAACAGCTTTCAATAAAATGTAATAACTTGTATAATTTTTTGCTATAACATAGAATCCCTATACTGATTATTTTGGAGATAGCAACAAATAAATCTTTTATAGGTAATTAATTAATTTTAAATTGTATTTTAATTATTCACTTTTTTTTCTAGGTATGTTCTTAGCTGAGATGATTGAGAAGTACTTCGTATCCCCCACACTATTCAGAGTCATCCGACTTGCCAGAATCGGTCGAATCCTGCGCCTCATTAAAGGCGCTAAGGGAATCCGCACTCTGCTTTTTGCTTTGATGATGTCTCTTCCTGCTTTGTTCAACATTGGGCTGCTGCTCTTCCTGGTCATGTTCATCTACGCCATATTTGGCATGTCCAACTTTGCCTATGTCAAGAGGGAAGTTGGGATTGATGACATGTTCAACTTTGAAACGTTTGGCAACAGCATGATCTGCCTGTTTCAGATCACCACGTCCGCTGGCTGGGATGGTTTGCTCGCCCCGATCCTTAACAGTGGAGAGCCAGACTGTGACCCCCATAAAGATCATCCGGGGAGCTCTGTGAAAGGTGACTGTGGCAACCCTTCTGTTGGGATTTTCTTCTTTGTCAGCTACATTATCATATCCTTTCTGGTCGTGGTGAACATGTACATCGCTGTGATTTTGGAGAACTTCAGTGTTGCTACTGAAGAAAGCGCTGAACCCTTGAGTGAGGATGACTTTGAGATGTTCTATGAAGTCTGGGAGAAGTTTGATCCCGATGCAACACAATTCATAGAATATAGTAAATTATCAGATTTTGCAGCTTCATTAGATCCACCTCTTCTCATAGCAAAACCAAACAAAGTCCAACTTATTGCAATGGATCTGCCCATGGTGAGCGGTGACAGAATTCACTGCCTTGACATCTTGTTTGCTTTCACAAAGCGTGTATTGGGGGAAAGTGGGGAGATGGATGCCCTCAGAATACAGATGGAAGATAGGTTTATGGCAGCCAATCCTTCTAAAGTCTCCTATGAACCAATTACAACCACATTGAAACGAAAGCAGGAGGAGGTGTCTGCTGTCATCATTCAGCGTGCTTACAGACGTCACCTTTTAAGGCTAAAAGTTAAACAGGTGTCTAGTATATATAATAGGAATAAAAACAAAGAGGGAGATGGAGACATTATAAAAGAGATAATTATTGATAAACTAAAAGGGAACTCCACTCCAGAAAAAACGGATGAGAGTTCTTCTACAACTTCCCCACCCTCTTATGACAGTGTAACAAAGCCAGACAAAGAAAAGTATGAAAAAGATAAAGCAGAAAAGAACTACAAAGGTAAAGACATCAGGGAAAATAAAAAATAATGGTCTAAGAATTTTGTTAATGGGACAAATTGTTTACAGTCTTTGAGAATGAAGCATCAACTGGACTCCTGCAGGAGATTTATGCCAAACTGACAGTTTTTACACATATATGTGTGTGTGCGCGCGCGCGTGTGTGTGCATATATATACATTATATATACACTCAAGGTCAGTGCCTATAACAAAACAGTGAACCTCCATCATCAAACTGTGACTCTGTTAATCAGGGTAAAAAACTTGACAAGAGGTTACTGTTTTCACTACAGCTGACACTGCTAAGAATAAGGGAAAAGGTGGCTCCATAGAGAAGACGGATAAAGGATACTTTATGTTCCACGTCATGTAGAACAGTAATTCTCTTCACTGTTTGTAATGCAACTGCCACATTTGTCATATTTTTACAAAAACTGTATTAGTGTATTTATCATTTTTTAATTCACAGGTTGTTTACTATTATACGTGACTATTTTTGTAATAGGTTTTATGTTGGGGAAAGAGGTATGAGGACCAGGAGTTCTATTATCAGATTCTCTATAAATACAGATAGAAGTGATTTGCATAGACATGCTGCACTTGTCAATCATGCGTAAATAAAAATATGACATTGCACAAAGCTGAAGATTTTAAGAACTTTCATGTTTTCAGGGTTGCTCTTAAATTTGAGGTATTCTAACTACTTGTATGGCTGCATCCAGATTATGAGATTATGTGCATCCAGATTAATGTGCCTGGAGAGTCTCCTCTAATTTACAGGAATCTGCAATGACTTATTTTTATGTGAATCATTAAATATTAACAAGTTCTTGTTTATGTTAAAATATTTACAGCTCAAAAAATATTGTGCAGTTTCTGCACTTGAAAAATAGCTTCACCAAAATATATCTGGGAGTTCTTTTTNATCTGGGAGTTTTTTTTTTTTTTTTTTTTTTTTTGAACAGGTCTTATTTTTTTCCTGGACTATTCTTTGGTTACTATCTTCTGTCATTATTTCCAAAATCCAGTGAATCCATAAAATACCCTTTTCCATGTAAATATTAACAGTATACTGTTGTACATATTTGATCATAGAATTAAATGGCTTTGCTGCATTGAATTGCATCAGATATGTACCCACAGTATGGTTAATTTGCAAGAGCTCAACAGGAATGTTGTATTCTATGTCATAGATAGTTAGGAGAGTATCACTGATGCATGTCAATGCTTTTGCTGCTGTACCTTGCTCCTTCCACTGTCCACAGTCTCCACTATAGGAAGCCATGTGTCAGTGATGAAGTGAATCAAGTTGTCCGACCAGACCTCATTCTTTCAAATCATTAAGCAATAGTTTGCAGCTATTTATGAGCTTTTTTAGTTTTGCATTTTAAATTTGAAGTGGCTGCTATATGGTATAGAATCAGACTGTACAGGCCATACTGCAAACTGTTAAACCTGTTGACAATGTGGTTAGCATATATAAATAATGTAAAGAAATACCATTTGGCAACAGTTCTGTATATAAGAAAAGTGTCTTCAAGTTTAGATCGCTGTTTCTTATATTTCTTTCCTCATTCACTTGGCTTATTTTCTAACCACTGTAATTCCAAACTGGCATCATCACACTATGAGAAAAAAAGTGAGTATTTGTAGACTATCTTGTTTTAATAATATATTTGCATATATTCCAATGTGAAGTAAATTGTGTAAATCTGGAACCCAGCTTGTTTCCAAATAGTTACAGGACATAGCAAGGAAAGCATTAGGGGAAGGTGCAAATTTCTAGCACTGTTTGCATCAGAAGTTCCAAGAAAGTCTCATAGTTGATTAAATCCTTGCTATCTTGCAGTGTCTGTTTACATAGTCTACACTTATTCTTTTTTGAATCACAGTGCACTAGGCTTGTACAAATAAAATATTTCCCAAGAAAAAAATGGCACATTTGTATAATTGAGGACATCAGGACATTCTGTGTTTCATACACAAGCGAACATTAAATGTAGAAACTTTCTTTTACAAATGCTTTTGACTTGTAATGTGTTGGTGAAATGCATGCAGGAAATTGTTATTATCATAAACAACGCAAACAATATTACATATGAGCCAAAAAATAAAGATTTCTTTTTTTTAATTGTGTTTATTTTGCTTTGTCTCTGAGCTTCTGTTGGTTAAAGCAAGGTAAAAACTGACTTTGGTGCAAAAGATTGCTTTTTCTTCCCTAGAACTAAACAGCTTACTCTTCACATTTTAACTTCTATGTAAAATAATTATTTAAAAAGTCTGAGAACTTTGATCAAACACCATTTATTTCTACTTCTTTGTTATCAGCATATTTTCTGGGAATAAAACTGGACACCTACTCAATTCTGCCCCAGAATGTCCTCTCAACCCTCAAGAGCCCTTCTCAGCCATAAAGGCACTGCTCAGCACTGCTACCAAAGCTGTCTATGTTTTATGAGTCTTAAATATGCAAACAAACTCTCCAATAAAGATTTTTTGTTTGGTCCCATATAACATTCAGCCAAAGGGCTCATTGCAAAGAGATAAAAGCTGGTTTTAGTTGTACGGTGATTCTTTTTATTCCAGTAATTCTCAAAATTAATAAATACCATCTCACTTGATCTCACAAGTAAGGGATAACACTGACGTTCAACTGTGTCAAGTAGTGTTCATAATATCTGGATGTTAAATGGTAACATGGTTTGACTTAATATGGATGTCATCAAGCTGTTCAAGGGCAGAAAGATTTAGAACATTGAAACACATTATCATATTATCGAATTTAAAATATATTATTATATTTCAAAATTCACAGTAAGTACAATATTCCTGGAGTTTTCCCACTGGCATGTTTTCAGTGTTCCTTAGTCTGTGGATATTATGCCATATTAACCGTATTTTGGCTAAATATTAAATAGCTCATATAACCATGAAATAACTGATGGAACACTGTAACACTACAGTCTATTTAAAAATCTAATACACTGAGCATCAGCAGTTGCTGCAGCTGTCTCTGAGTTGGAATAGCATGCAATAAGGAAGCCATACTTCACAGAATCACAGAAAATGATGCGTTGAAAGGAACCCACAAGGATTATTGAGTCCAACTCCTGCCCAAGGGCATTGTCCAAATCTTCTTGAATTCTGTCAGGTTTGGTGCTGTGACCACTTCCCTGGTGAGCCTATTCCAGTGCCCAACCATCTTCTGGGTGAAGAGCCTTTTTCTAATACCCAACCTAAACCTCCCCTGACATAACTTTCAGCCTTTCCCTCAGGCCCTGTCACTGGTCACCACAGAGAAGAGATCAGTGCTGCCCCTCCTCTTCCCCTCACAAGGAAGTTGTAGGCTGCAATGAGGTCTCCCCTCAGTCTCCTCCAGGCTCAACCAAGTGCCCTCAGCCATGCCTCATGTGGATTCTCCACAAGGCCCTTCACCATCTTCATTGTCACCCTTTGGACACTTTCCAATAGCTTCATGTCTTTCTTATATTGCAGTAACCAAAACTGCACATAATATTCAAGGTGAGGCCGCCCCAGTGCAGAGCGGAGTGGGACAATCCCTCTCTTGCCCAGCCGGCGATGCTGTGCCTGATGGCCCCTAGACATGCTTGGCCCACCTGGCTGCCAGGGCACTGCTGACTCGTATTTACAACTTTTTGTTGACCAGGACCCCCAGGTCCCTCTCTGTGGCACTGCTGTCCAGCACCTCATTCCCCAGTCTGTCTGTACATCCAGGGGTGCCCAATCCCAGGCGCAGAACCTGGCGCTTTCCCTTGCAGAACTTTATATAGTTGGTGATCGCCCAGTCCTCTAATTTGTTGAGGTCTCTCTGCAGGTCCTTCCTGCCTTCAAGCGAGTCAAAAGGTCCTCCCAGTTTTGTATTTTCTGTTTTTTTCTGTATATTTGCTTAATACCCCTTCCNCCCTCAGTCTCCTCCAGGCTCAACCAAGTGCCCTCAGCCATGCCTCATGTGGATTCTCCACAGGCCCTTCACCATCTTCATTGTCACCCTTTGGACACTTTCCAATAGCTTCATGTCTTTCTTATATTGCAGTAACCAAAACTGCACATAATATTCAAGGTGAGGCCGCCCCAGTGCAGAGCGGAGTGGGACAATCCCTCTCTTGCCCAGCCGGCGATGCTGTGCCTGATGGCCCCTAGACATGCTTGGCCCACCTGGCTGCCAGGGCACTGCTGACTCGTATTTACAACTTTTTGTTGACCAGGACCCCCAGGTCCCTCTCTGTGGCACTGCTGTCCAGCACCTCATTCCCCAGTCTGTCTGTACATCCAGGGGTGCCCAATCCCAGGCGCAGAACCTGGCGCTTTCCCTTGCAGAACTTTATATAGTTGGTGATCGCCCAGTCCTCTAATTTGTTGAGGTCTCTCTGCAGGTCCTTCCTGCCTTCAAGCGAGTCAAAAGGTCCTCCCAGTTTTGTATTTTCTGTTTTTTTCTGTATATTTGCTTAATACCCCTTCCAGTCCTGTATCCAAGTTGTTTATGAAATGTTGAAGAGAACAGGGCCTAAAATGGAGCCCTGTGGAACCCCACAGTGACATGTCACCAACTTTATGTCATCCCATTCATTACAACCCTTTGAACCCAATGCATGAGGCAGTTGTTCACTCATCACAGGGTGTGCTTATCCAGCTGTGTGCTTGTATGAATGGCTTTCCCTGCACCAGAAAAATGCCTTACTAAGAACACGCAGAATTGTCTATCCTGCTCATACCCTTAGATCCTGGAGCTCGTCTCTGGCCCTCTTAGAATACAGGGTTAAAGCCCAAGACATGGCCTTCCATAGCTGTCTGGGCATCCTTACAAGCACCTGGCCTGTAGACCTAAATGAGAGAATCCTATAACTTGTGTTAATGTCAATATGTACATTCTTGAAGTCAAAGTTATGTACATTATTTATTCCACTGCTCCTCTGACTAACTCATCTAACCTTATAAATGATTCAATTTACTTCCAGATACTTTTGGAGCTCTTCTGCTTCTTTGGTTCCTGAAATCTAACAATTTCATTTTACTCTTATCTTTTCATATTACCTGTTCAAATCAGCACCTAAAATCTGCAGAACTTTTGCTCTGTGAACAGGTTGGCACGTGTTCTGATGAGGAATGACAGTTCATCATTCATCTTCCGGCACCTGGAGTCTCTTACAGTACTCTGTAAAAGTAAGGTTATTGCATCCATCTTCATTACCAAGCACAGTGTGTGTAAAAACACTGGCAACACTTTCGGCGTGGACTAGCAGGAATGGCTGAGGGTCTTGGTTCAGCCAGGTCTAGAAAAAGGCTCACTGCTTTGAGGGCATGTATGTCCTTCTAATTACCCTTTGCTGCTTCTGTGAACAACTTCTTCCTTCCTACCTGTTCCTTTTTACACAGAAATCAGTTGAATTTGTATAATTTAAACCTCACATTATTCCTCTCCTATGCTTCCAATGCATTTGAATGGAAATGCCACTTGAAAGAACTCTCTACATGCTACTAGGCAAGCCAGTAGTGATGGCTATTCCAATCAAGCATTAGTTTTATATTACTGCCATATTGTACTTGTAGTCCTTCCCCGCTGTTAGTCCTCCTTTGTTTCCAGTCAGCAAAGGAGGACCCCTTCTTTTATTAGCTCCTAAAATCCTCACTGTATGACTATACTGATCCACGTCCAACCACGGACAAAATGCCTTCCACTCTCTATTAAACTTCTTATCTGTCACGTATTGCCAAAAAGAGCATTAGTAATGCTGACAGTAGAGCTAAGTCACTCTCCTAGTATATTACTTGGTACTTTTCCTTAATGAGTTTTCAGATGAAAAAATTTCCACATGGATGCCCAGAAAGGAGACATATTCCTGTTCAGTACATTACAAATTAATTCATAGGGCAGCACAGCTTAATGCTGTTCCCAAGTAAGTGTTCCCAGAAGTCCCAGTGCCTCACACGAGCTAATGCAGCAGTACTAACATGTGCACAGTCATAAAAGAGTAATGAGCTTGCAGAATTAACTGAAGCTAATTCAGCACTGAAGTAATTTTAACAAAGGAGGAAAGACCAGTGTGTGGTGGAAAAAAAACCCCAACCATTTCCTCCAAGAAGGAGCAGACTGGCCACAGCAAAGACAAGCAGGACTACCATTATGGGAAGTTAGGATCCTGAGTAGTCAAATGTATTTACTGTGAAAATCATTAAGCATTAAAGGAAATGGTGAGTACTCAGCACTTCTCAGTCCATTATAAATTGCATACTGTACTTTATTGGAAAAAAAATTAAATCCTTTGGAAGGTAAAACCATGATGGGAATTAAAAAATCAGGAAAGCCCTTGCCTAGGGGTTTCATCACTAGTGTATGACTTACACAATACATTATTATTATTGCTACATTAAATGTCAAAATTGTGTGAAGATTTTTACATTTCAGAGCTTAACTCTCTTAAAGTGCTATTTGTTGTGATTTTTATGTTCATCTCCTTAGTTCTTCATCTAGATAGATAAAATGGAAAAAACGTAAAGAAATCTGAGCAGGAAAGATTACTGGACTAGCAACAAAATCTTACACTTAAAATAAGTTTGTATTATTTTCTATTTTTTTGTCGTTTTGAAGAATGTTTGGCTATCTAGAAAAAGATAAGCCTTTGAAAAGAGAAATAACACCATGTGAGTGAAGCTCAAAACAACAAAAATACTTAATTATAAGTAGACAAAGCAAATAGCAAGCAGAGTTCATTAGTCGTGTTCAAATTACTGAGGTAGTTACAATGGATGTTTTCTAAAAGACCATGATTAATTCACGCACAATTTAATAATAAGACAAGATAAGGTAAAGGGGGATGGTGAAGGGCTGTGATCTGTTTCCACTAAACACCACAGAGCAGGGATGTGCTTCATCTTTGTAATGTAACACATACTCTGCACCACTTTACAAATTAAATACTTCACCCTCATAGAAGAAAACATACTGCAACATGAGGCTTGCCTAAGCTAAGAAAATAAATTGTACTGCAGTATCCTAAGTAAACTGAAGCCAATTACCATCTCTCAGGAGAGAAGACAAATCACATGCATCTCTGCAGCAAGTGCTATGTTTGATGCATATATGAAAAGACATATCATGAACAATTTATAGCAGTAAAGGAGGCATTCGTTCCCAAGCATTCTACACTTCAAGTACATTTCCTGTGTAATAAAAGCCACTTCATGTTTTTTTCTCATAACCTACATTAAGGGGTAACAGGGAAAACACTA
Source organism: Ifrita kowaldi (assembly GCA_013398055.1). Lineage (NCBI taxonomy): Eukaryota > Metazoa > Chordata > Aves > Passeriformes > Cinclosomatidae > Ifrita > Ifrita kowaldi. Next base: position 80,082 of record VZRS01000246.1, on the reverse strand, counting down.
TCACCCCTAAAAGTATTCCTTGTTTTTATAGGAAACACACCTGAAAAATGTAAAAAGCACTTACCAGACCTTACATAGCATTACTGGCTTTTTACAGAGCTATGACAGAAATGTCAGTATCATAGGAATATTTACTCTTTATTCTAAAACCCTGATAGTCTGTACATGGATCATAAACACTCTGCCTCACCATTTTCCTGATTTAGAAGTGTTTGGTTTGCTTTCAAAAGGCATAGCCCCAGGTGCATGCTTACAGCAAAGTACAAGCTAAGTACAGTCTTAATGAGTGAAATCGGTCATCCTAAATCGAAGTGGGTCATGCCATTTTTCCCTCGGTCTAATGCAGTGATATCAAATCCAGCAAACCAAAAGAAGCAGTTTAACATGTCATATAGTAGCAGCTATTTTCAAATATAACATGCACAGATTTTTTAATTATGTCACACAAACACTGTAAGTTGTATTAAGAATTTCTTTCCCAGAGACTTGGAGCTGATTGACTGAATAGAACAGCCACAAAAATTTACACTTCTTCAAATTTTCCTCTTGTTGCTGTTACAGGGGGATGGCAGTGATGGGTCTAATTTTATGACTGCAGGAAGCTCAGTCCTGGTATACACTTCAGAGATCCCAGCTCTGATCTAAGGAAGGAAATTGATTGACCCAGAAAAAAATAACAGATTTTGTCTCTGGAGAATATCAAAGGCCTTATCTTACCTCTTCATGCAAATAAACAGAGAAAGATCTGAGAAGCATGTAAAAGCATGCAATGGGAAAGTTGTATAAATTCTCTCTCTCAACTGATAAACATTAAAATGAAATGAAATACATTAAATGACATACATTAAATACATAAATTTCATTAAATGAAATACATAAACACAAAAATATACAGAAGGTGAAAGGGATAGTAGTTTTAATTGGCATAGTCAGATTCTAACATGTGGGACACCTATCATAGGTATTTATTCTTTGGATGGGATTTTGCTACTGCAAGTCCAGGGAACAGCACATTCTTTTGAAACTCTGAAAGTGACAAGAGACAAAAGTGGCAGAGCATATGCTACTTCCATGAATGTGCACTGCATAGAAAGGATGTTACTAACATCTCCCATCTGCACCAGGCACATCCTTAATTCATGTGTTGCAGAGTTTGTTCAGAAATTAGGACAAGCGATGATTTTTATTTTACTGTTATCCTCACTTCATAATGCAGCATTTTAACCTAGAATCTAATTTACAAATGTATTTTCAATTATATGTTTTAGACATAAAAAGCTATAACTGCTCCATTTAGCACACTATTGTCGCACTTGGACACGAAAAGAACCACTCAGACACCTTGTCAGGAGAGAAGCAAGAAAAAAAGAGGGGGTCAGAGACCCCGGGCTTTATTATATATGTTCTTAGAAATCACCGTGGATTGGAGGGAGAAATTACCACCCCTCAATCACACTGGTCAAAGGGAAAATCCATCAAACGTCTCCACCTAGGAGAATGGAACGAAAACAATAAAGGACGGTTAACAAAACATGGCTATGTTTACAGAAAGTGCGTGAGAAACTGTTACAGAAAATGAAAACATCGAAGAGCTGCAAACTCAGGGCAACACACTATTTTTTCCCTTTTCTTTTCTAACCAAAGAATGAGAATAAATTACCTGGTGCACCCAGGTTGTGCAACAGGCAGCAGAAGCATTTAAATTACCTACATCCTCTACCCATACCCTCTGGGTTCCTCACACACAGCAGAATTTCAAGAGTTCCAAATGGAGACATGAAGCAACACCCTTCTTGCTGCCCATATACATGGAAATACATGCTGAGTGCAAATAGCCGTAAGGGGGACTTGGCCTCCATTGGGCAGCCCTGTAGGGGAACTCTCAGTTCCTAGATCCAGCATGATTAGCCTATTTTCATACTGTGATCTGAGTTCACCACAACTCTGACACTGACACCTTGTATGTCTTCATGATTGTCATGCAAAAACAAGTCCTAAAACTTAGCAGGTAACTAAAATAAAAAGCCCCCTACTGTTTAGTTAATCCCAGAATTGTCCACAGCATGCAATGCTCTTAGCTAGGTGATTTATGCTGTTAATGAAACAGGCAGGGCAATTAAATGGCTGGGTAGTAAATTCTCAAAGTGATTTTGTGAGACTGTATTTCTTGTTCTAAAAATTCTATTTCTATTTTACAGACTGTTTGTACATACAAGACTATATAAACTCTTTGTTTTGCTTCAGATTAAAATATGTAACTGACAATGCTGTTTTACTGGCTTGGCTGTTCCCAATTCACATTCTGCAGAGTTTGTCTAGCTGAAGCTAGAGATTGTAAATATTTTACAGTAAAATGATATTCCTATATTTTCTAGGTCACTGCTTTTTTCTGTTCCTGAATCATTAGGAACAAACAGCAGAGTGAAGGAAAGGCTTCATCTGAAGATGGAGTACAAAGGAGACCAATTGTTCTCTGCAGCTCACCACTGCTCCCACACTGCTCCACAGCACTGAAAACATACACAGAGCTGCTCCCCTTGGGAAACTAAGATCCAGATAGTAACTCTCATTTAACATGGGGACTTAAACACTTCAAGGAAGTACTGGCTGGAATCCTTTCTTCCATTTAGCCAAATCACTCTAATTAATCCCCCATTAAAAAGGCAGGGTTTCTTTCCATCTTTACTCTCCCAGAGCTCTATACTTTCCTTCTTTATGTCAGCCTACATTAATTTGAAACAGGGACATGTTCCTGTTGTCTGTGTACAGCATTCCTGGCTGAACTTTAGGCTGAAAACTCCAACACCGAATAATATTAATAACATCACAAATAACAAACTCTTTTCCACAACTCATCTTCACCAGATATTATGTGTAGACAAACAGAGTGACAGCTGTATGGTCCTTACTATAAAATCTCATTCATGTAAACCACAAAGATTCCCAGATTTCATTTACCTTGTTCTGTACCCTTCAAGTCTGACAGTCCTTTACCTTTTTTGAGGTTATGGTAACTCTCTTATATACCTCTCAAGTTTCCTTGTCCTTACGCAAGCATTTCGCTTCCTCCTGTAGCAGAGGTGTTTACCTGTGCTGCTGCAAAGGAGGACTGGAATTGAAACGACAAGTATCCTGCAGCAACTCCAACTCCAGTTGCGGTCTTGGCAGATTGCAGAAGTGTAAAGGAGGCCACTCCAGGTCAGGCCACACAAAGCCTGTAGAAGGAAAATACTGGTAATTCACTAGGTGGCACTTTTATGACCCACTTGAATCTGAAGCCAAAGAAGATGCAATCCCATTTTTCTGCTATGGCATCAACAAGGTCAAGCCATATTTCATCACTGAAAATGCTGTAAGGCCTCTCTCACAAGTCTGTGTGTCCTAAGCAAAGCCCAACTTCATATTTCTACTTATCTAAATTGCTGGAACATACTGAGGGAAGACTGAGCTGAAGGACTTTTCCTGTTTATTCTCATTAACATTTCCCACCATGTGTGTCTACTTTCTGCTGCTAGAAGCGGTCACAGCCACAGAGCTCTCCCTTCCTATTCAGACCAATGCCCTAAATCACTGCTGTATTAAAATGCTTTCACCTCAGCATATAGGTATACCTTCCCTTCTGAAGTGCCTGACTCAGGGAAAACCTTTGGTCAATACAATGCAAAAGCTCAGGCAGTCCAACTGCGATTGTCCTCTTGCCTTTCCAATCCACGTAAAGGTTTTAAATGGCAAATGCAAACAGCCTCTATCACACTGTCTGCAGTGATCAATTCTTTCCCATTTCTGCACTTCAGGGAGGATGCACGCACATAATAGGGTAGACAGGGTAGACAAGTAATCATGTGTAACCCATACAAAAGAACCCACAGCTAGAAGGAGAATGTCTTCATGCCCTTCCCCCCATTCAGGAATTACTATCATCTTACAAGAGCCCTCCCTAAGGGCTGTATGTAGTCATGGTGACAAGACATCACCACCTGTCTGCCCCTGCAATGGAGGCAATGAGCCAGAATGCAAAGCTTTGTTTTGCTGCTGCTGAATGCATACAGCACATTTCCGAATAGCCTGATTTGAACGGAAACCAAAGAAAATGACAACACTTTCCAAAATATAAAATCTTAAGAAAGTTCCAGATTTATTAGTAATGTCTTACGAAAATGAATCAATAAAACAATGTGGCTCGAAAATCTTCATGAATTAACATGCTTCTCACTCGTCAAAATGCAATTTTAGTAATAAAATCATAAAAATGGATGTTTTATGACCAAAAGCTGAAAATGTAGACATTACAGAAACAGAATTTAAAATAGGCTGCAACTGTTAAAACACATTGCTTTATTCCAGTGAAAATGCACACATACTATTAAATACTGCTTGCCTGCTGTTAACAATGTCCAGCTTGCAGCATTTTGCCTGTTTTGGTACTGACTCCAAACATCAGCTGACCAAAAATCACAGAGAAACTGGCTAAATTACGAGCATGATACAGCTCAGTGAAGGGAAGCAGTAAACATTATAAATAATGAAACAAGCAGGTGAAATGCATCCCAGCAAAGAAAGGAGACAGCCTAAATGGACTGGGAGCAGAGTATTTCCTCCTCCTTATCCCAGATATCTAGACTGTACCTCAGGTCACGCACACATTAGGCAGCACCTCACAGCTCTCAGATGTGGCTGCATGCCCCTACCTCAGGCTGAGCTTGCACTCGGTAAGACACAGTGGGGGTATCTCCTTTCTCTTATCTTTCCAGCACACTGAGTTTGCCCAGGAAAGAAATGCTGACTGGTAAGGATTTTCAGTGTTCAGCAAGTTCCCTGAAATGGGTGAATTGGAGGGTGAGGACTAAAAAGCAAGCTGCAGAATTCTCTGTTTTGTGGTTTAGATTTACCATCAGATATGGTACAGAAGTTTTCTCAGGCTGTACTTTTGAATTGGGTCGGACCTCTATTTTCCTATATAGGCAAGAACCACTAGATACGTGGATGTCCTTTGGATCTACTCACATGTGCTGGCTCTTCTCTGGACATGCTCCAGCACTTCAATGTCTTTCTTGGAGAGAGAGAGGCCCAAAACTGCACACAGTATTCCGGGTGTGGCCTCAGCAGTGCCCTGTACAGGGTGTCAGTCAGTGCCCTGGTCCTGCTGGCCACACTACTGCTGATACAGGCCAGAATGCCATTGGCCTTCTTGGCCACCTGGGCACACACACTGGCTCATGTTCAGCTGCTGTCAATCAATACACCCCAGGTCCTTTTTCTGCCTGAAAAGCTTTCCAGTCACTCTGTCCCAAAAGCCTATGGCACTGCCAGGGGTTGTTCTGCCCCAGGTTGCAGGACCTGGCCCTTTCCCTTGCTGAACCTCAGGCAAGTGGCCTTGGCCCATCAATCCAGCCTGCCCAGTTCCCTCTGCAGACCCTTCCTGCTCTCAAGTAGATCAACACTCCCATCCAACTTGGTGTCATCTGCAAGCTGACTGAGGATGCACTTGATCCCTTGATGCACTTTGCTCAGAAAATCAAAAAAGATATGGAACATTATTGGCCCCAGCGCTGAGCCCTGAGGAACACCACAGCCAACTGGATTGAACTCCATTTCCCACCACTCTCTGGGGCCAGCCACCCAGCCAGTTTTTTACACAGAGAAGAGTACACACATCCAAGTCAGGAGCAGCCAGTTTCTCCAGGAGAATGCTGTGGAAAACAGTGTCAAAGGCTTCAGTAATGCCTAGGTAGACGACATTCTCAGCTTTTCCCTCCTCCACTGAGAGACCTTGTCATAGGAGGGACATTACATCAGATGTTCTTCCATCATTTACTACATCATTCGTAAGCAGCAAACATTTTATCTTTAAAGTGGTTAGCAGAAAAGGCATAGTTTTGATATAGTCAGTAGAAATTAAGAGTGCTTCAGTGCTCTCAGATACTAATTGGTTCAATTTTTTCTAATCCTTACAACTGTACAAAGGCAAGGTGCTTATGCACTCTGCCCATAGTCACTCTCCTTCCAATGTATACCCATTTAACAGGCAGACAGAGGCTTTCTGGCATCAATAAACATAAAATCTTCATGTCTAAAACCAATATTCAAATGCTAAAGGTCACATGTGGTAATCTGCCATCTTGTGGGTATATATCTCAATACACTTTTTTTATTATCAACTGTACAATTTATTACAGACAAATTAGCATCTTGTATTTGTATATAAACTATGGAAAGGTTTCTGAATGAAAAATGGGAGACACAAACCATCTGGTAAGTGAGACATACACAATGAGTATTGTAAGTCCTAAAGAAGTAACCACAGAAGAATATTACCCAAGATACAGTAGTAATTCTAGTTGGACAGACACTCTAGGCTGGAAACTTGGTCACCTTGAAGCAAATAACAGTTACAAAAAACAGTTATAAATTATGAGTTAACTACATAACAAATTAGTGTAATTTTAAAAACTATTTAAAAATAAAAAGAAAAAAAAGTCAGACTCTTTTCCAAACAGGGAGAAAGATCAGTTGTGAGGTGCTGAGTAAAAACTCCACTACTGCTTTGGCTGCCAGTTAAATTGTTCATGGCATAGAGCAAGTGCCAATCTAAAGGTAAAGTCCAAATGGCATCTGCAATGGTACAAACATCAAAAGGGTTTCCCCACAGATATATAAAACTTGCCAGAAAATTATGACCATCAAAGAAAATAAAATCTTAAATGTGCTTAAATACTGCTCTAAAATGCAAACAGCTCTTCTTTCTATTCTGTGTGGAATACTGTTACATTAGTACACAACAATATAATGAAATTATATTAGTTTAATTGGTGATTAACTTCAACAGTGTCATGAAACATTGGTCCCTGGCAGGAACTCCCAAACTTCTATCACCCTTCACGTCCTTTATTTGTTCTTACTCTAATGAAAATCTCTCTCTAGTCATGAAGTGTGGAAATTCTTTATAAAATTAACAGTAAAATATTGATTCTATTTTAGATACAGATAATTTATGTCAGTGTAATCCATTAAGACACTTTTCCTCATCTCTGATGATAACGACTATTTGCAAAGCTGTAAGATTCTAGGAATATTCCTACTGGATAGATGTAATACACTAGCATGGAGACATCACCCACCCAACACATTTCATTTTTTGAACAATTAGAAATCAAAACTCTGATTATGTCTTAGCAAAAGGTATTTTGGGTGTTTTAATAAAAACAATTAAATGGACTCAAAGGAGGGGCAAATAGTGTTTTAAATCATCATTGTCAGAGCCATGATGTGTGTCACTTTTGTAAGTATTGTGGAAGAGATTCACATTTTTCTTCAGCAGGATTGAGGATTTAGCTTCATTTTTGGAAGAGAAACCTGGAATCTTTATGGACTAGCTAAAGCAAAATACCCAGCTTCACTTAAGAAAATGAGAAAAAGTCTGAAGAAATAGCAATAGAAAGTATGGCTCAATAGCTTATTATGCCCCTTCAAAATGCTTTTCAAGAGGGGAAAAAAAAAAATTTCTAATGAACATCTGGGATGTATTTTCAGACTGAGAAAAACGTCTACAGAGCTTTTGGCTGTTTATCCAGACAAAGATAAAAATCCTAGCAGTAGATAGACATGAAAGCATTGCAGACATACTGCTGTTTTGAGTCCTTCCATGAATCTGCCTAGGTGCAAAGCTGTGTCACAGGGAGAACAAGATCAGCAGAAGACCTCTGTTGGGTCACCTTTTACCTCCAGTGTAGCTGATTTGGAGAAGGAGATGTGGGGGGGTAAATAGTAAATATAATAATATCCTTGGTTTAATGATGACATTAAATATTTTCATGGAAGAGTAGCTTGGTAGACTGGTGAGTCAAAATATTGCTTTCCCCATGTAAAAAATTACTATACCTAACAGGTCAAAGATAAAAATGCCTTCTTCCACTTTTATAAAGTACTATAACAGATACACAAATTCAAATACGACCCAGGTTCAGCTAAGAAAAATCTATATTTATATCCATATATTATATTTATTTATACAATCCACCTTAGCTGTTTCTGCTACTTTATGAGTGTTGTCTCAGTTGCATCATCGGTCATTGATTAATCTCAGTGAAATGTATCATCAGAAATGGAAGCCTGCCACAAAATTAAGACATGGATTTTGATCTACTAGTCTTTCAGGGGAGTTACTGCCAAGTTTTCGGTTCAGTTCACTTTAAAATTAAGTATTGTTTGCAAATCCAAATTCTAGATATGGGACATGGTTTTGAATTAAAATTCTTACTATAATCCTGCACCAGTCATAGCCTCCTAACCAGTGTTAGTGTGATATCTGAATACAATTATATTCTAAAAAGGCTTCACACAATGACAGTATCATAAGAAATAAATTTCTACCGTTATCTGTAACTTTGCCTTTTCTCATTATGTGCAGGTATAATATATACACATAAAAATGCAGTTCAGAAAATTTCCTAAAGAAAGATGCAGCAGTGTTACACAGAGGTGACAAAGCAAACAAAAGAAATCATGCTTCACTAACTTGATTGCCTCATACAATGACAACCGACTGGATAGACAAGGAGAGAGCAGTGGATGTTGTCTACCTAGACTTCAGCAAGGCTTTTGACACTGTCCCCCACGATATCCTCCTAGGCAAGCTCAGAAAGTGCAGGCTGGACAACTGGATGGTGAGGTGGACTAAGAACTGGCTGAATGGCAGGTCTCAAAGGGTTGTGATCAGTGGCACAGAACCTACTTGTCTAAACAGTCTCTAAAGCAAGTCAACTGTTATAAGAGGACAAATACCATCAAGATATCTCTTCCAGAACAGTAAAGAGGAAAAAACAATCCAAAATAAAACCTCCCAGCAAACCAAAAATCACAGCTTATTCAACAGTCTTGGATTTTCCTTGCAATAAATTAATATACAATACATGAAAAGTAGCTTCAGAGGAACTTAAACAACTATAAGCCTTCTCTGAAGAAAATGTCTTTAAACTTGTACTAAAAATAATAGTGTTGCTTCAGTGCTGCTCACACAAATTTCATTTGCTTGGACTGTAAATTGGGCAAACTTAAGTAAATTATTCACTAAATTGTGTGGTTTGGTTTGTTTCTCTTCCCTTCCAAATTCAAATTCTGGAAACAGAACTTGAAGATCAAGCTAAGTTATTTCTGGTTTTTCTACTGGTGCTGACTGAAACATGTTCTTGTTCCACAGGCTACAATTTACCTATTACTCTCCCCAAGGAAATTATCATCTTGGCACCTCTATTCCTTGTTTATATCCTCTCTCCGTGCTTCTCTCCATAGGTATCACCTATTTCCTTTCTCATATGACCTGAGACCAATTATTCTCAATGGTATTTAATTTTGAAGTTTGTTGTTCTCCTTCAGATCCATAAAAAGGGCTTCTGTGACCAAATGCCACTTTTCCAACAGCATTAATTGTTCCAAGACAACATATCACCTGTACCTGCAATTCCAATCCAGCTTCTGAGAAGACACAGGAGCCAGTACGATTGACAATATCTGTATAGTTGTTTTAATAATTCTGAATGAGATGAGATGAGATGAGATCCTACACAATTACTTTACGGCATTAGTACAGACTGCATTGCATAACTTCGTAAGTGATGCAACTGAGATCTGTGCATAAATGAATAAAAACAATCATGGGTTAGACTTCAATGAAATGCTAGCGAGGGTTAAATTCTGCTTTAATCCTTGGACGGTTATGTGGCTGCTATTGAATGTGCTCTTAAATGTGCCTCAAGCTTCTCTTTATAATATGTCTTGATCTGTAAAGCTGTGACGAATAAAATAACTAGGCAATGTTATTTCTTCCCTCATGGTGAAGTGGGGGAAAGAAGGGAGTGGAAGATTCAGGATTCATAGCAGACCATGTAGTGAAGTCAAAGAATCCAGTGTACAAAGCAAAGTGAAAGCAGTGGCATCAACACAGATAATTATTTACTTATTACAGTACTATTCACATTGAAACACGGAAAATTTCAGATGAAAACAGGATCCTTTCCAGTTTTCAGTTATTTAGCTTTAAAGGAGATAACTATTTGTCATAAAGAAAAGGTTTTGTTAAAAACCCATTCATCTGGTGAAAAATAGAACTCTATCAACCTAGCCTAGCTGTTTTTGCAAATTTCATCTCAAATAATAAAATAAATTTTCTAAGTGAGCAATGCCCTAAATAAAAACGCCAACTTTCACCATCTCTGTTCTATCACTCCACTGAATTTAAAATTCTACTGTTTTGAGTAAACCCCACACACTATCAGAAAGTGATGGAATAAAAAATAAACACAAATAGTACAAGATCATCTATTTACATATACTCATGGTCTAAAATAGAAGCAGACAGGAAGATATAAAGCAGGAGAGAGCCTTTCACGTGGGCAATATACTCAACCTACCAAGCATTGCTATAAGATTCCAGGATATCTATTCTTATCCTATTTCTGAGTAAAAAAAAGTTGACAAATACAAAATACAAAAAAATACAAAAATTACAAAAGAAAGGTATGTCCTGGCGACAAACACTCAGGATCTTGAGCTGGTATTAATATGGAGTGTAGCATGAGCACTCTTCTCATTTACAGAGTCTGAGATAAATAATATAGAAGAGTTAAGACTAATAAAACATTAACAATTTTCTCTCAGTTCTCATATAGCTTTGTGTTATTTATTCTGAACAAGACTGGATATTAGTAGGGGTAAATGAAGCTCTGTACTTGTGCTATTTGCCAAGATGACATAAAAAGCTCTGAAATCCAATACAATTTTCTTAATATCATTACTATTACGCCATAAAATGGTAAGAGATTCACAGAAACAAAACAAAACCCAACTGTGTGTAGGTCTTCATTAGGAAGGCTGCACTTTAACTCACTAGAATCAATTCACTGATGATGCTGGCTATGAACCAGCAGAACAGAAAGAAAAAAATTTTCAAAACACTCACCATGCCTTTGTGTTTGCCCTAGTTTACCATATGTGATTCTGAAATTTTTTACTCTCTCTCAATAAGTGACAGCTTAAATCTAAATCATTACAAACTACTTACAAACTTCTGCTGTGACACTAAAGACCTTTTTCGTGTGTAGTTGTGATGTCAGCTTTTTACCACTTACCCTCTACTTCTGATTAATGGTCAAATATAAGATTTTGCAGAGAAGACAAAAACCGTCGGCCTGTTTATGCACCACTTTAGCAAACTGAATGACTGATGGCATATGGTCTGACTAACATGAGGTGACAGAAAGAAGGACCCTTGAATCACCACATTCTAAATTAATTACATGGCTAAAAAGATGGCTTTACCTGTGTAAAGGTACCCTACAAATGAGATCAAACTATGGAAAGCACTGGATCAATGCTGGTTAAATACCAGTCTTTGATTCCATGGCTTACATTTTTAATGAAGAGTCTCCTTAAAAATTAACTATCATATTCTCGCTGAATAAAGTAAACCCAATTAAGCAAAAACCAGAATCACAATAGATCAATAACTAATAAAAAATAATGGTTATTTCATGGCAACTTGAAATAAGGATACTCTAAAATTCTTACTGACTTGCCTAATCCTAGGAAAACCCTTCTAATGTGTTTTATAGACCATCACTCTGCAGCAGCAAGCAGAGTTTGTGCATAAACAAGATGACCTACTTTTCAACATCTGCAAGTCTTAGCTTGAAGCTTGTTTGTTACTTGAAAAGGCAATTAAAATTTAAACAAGTGTGAAAGAACAAACTCTTGTTTTCCTTGAATTTCTGTGAAAAAAACCCAGTCACACATTAACTAATATTTAATACAAAGCCACATCAGAACTCAAAATAACAGCAGATAATTAGCATTCATGTATTTTAGAATAAAACTAATCACAGACAGATACTAAAACATGCGCAGAAATATACAAGAACAGTAGGAGTAAACAATTCAGGAGATTAGGTTGGTCAATTCCTTTCAAACTATAAACCATGTACAGAAAGCGTAATTTCACAGGACATTCTTCAAGTAAGAAATGAGCTGTGAGTTGATGAACTAAGCAACCTGTGTGTTATTGTATGGAATTCATTAAAAATCCAGACAGTCATCTTGCAACAGACAAACACTCCACATGAAAGGTGACTTTCAAACATCAGTGTTTACAGAGACAAACTCATTACTGTTTTCCTCTGATAGCAATCTTTTTTTACTGTATTTGCATCTTTTACTATTTGACTATGCATTTCATGATGGACTTACTGTTATTTATTGAACTCGATGCTTATTACAAGCAGAAAGGTGATACAGAGCAAAATAATTTCTGGTCCAAAGAGCTTGTAAGCCAAACACAGGAAAATACAGGAAAAAGGACCAAAGGGCATTACACTTGCCCAAGGACCAAAGGGCATTACAGCACCCATTTAAAAGGAAGATAAAAAAGCCAAGTAATTTATACTCCTTTGTGTCCTGAAAAATGTTCTGGAAGACAAAGGTGCAAGAACTTAATACACATTATACTAAAAAATCTATACTGAGTAAACTTAGCTCCATCCCTGTCACTGCTCCAAAGGATGGCTTTCTAGTCAAAGCACAAATGCTGAAGTAAACAGGACTGTATCCAGTTACCAGCTCCTCTGCAGGACTTCACACTTTTGGCTTAGACTGTTATTTATTTTCTTTACTTCCATCAGTGTTCAGATTCCAAATGTACGTGTTACACAAATATATGTAACATCTACATAAACAAGCGTTCTAGACTTTCCCCATGGAAAGTCTACTTGCTCTGTGTAAGGCATATAAACTATTTTCATGACAAAATGTGGCATTCTATAGACAAGCACACAATACTACAAACACAAGATTCCTGCTTCCACAGACTATAGCATTCATAAAAGGAATAACTGGTAAAGATGAAGGATGGTAAATAGAGTAGTCACAGGACACTAATCCACTTTTAAAATTAAGTATGTATTGCCATTCTTTGTGAATGTACATTTAAAATGCAAATATTATAAAAATATTATCTGATTGCATAAATGTCTGATCTTGGTGCATTAAAGGAATGTAGAAGAATAGGTTGCCATTAGCACAGAAATATTAGTGCTTCCTTACTATACATTTATGTACTTTCTGCTCCTTACATTTATCTTAAATTCAGTATTCATATTGTTGCAATTTCTTTTTTTTTTTATAATTACCACCTACTTAGACCTTTTCCTCTTATTAATACAAAGTATTTTCAAAGCTTGAAAGACATCAGACATGTAAATACATGCGGTTACTTTGACACTGATCCTGGGTAAAATCATACAATAGAAAACAAAGACTGCAATCAGCTTAGAATTGGAGATGGTAAAATAACTGATCAGCATCTAAACAGCGTAAGGAAAACTAAGTCTTGCCAAACATCACTTTTCTCTGAATATAGGTTTATTTGATCAAAGTAACTGTGTTGACATCAAATGCCTTGCAGAGTCTTCTAACAGGCTTATATGACATTCTGAGATACAGGAAGAAAAAAATCAGTAACATATAAAATACAGGTATCCAAAGGTAAATGTAAATGAGATGCTCCTAATACAAGGGAGCATTCCCATGTAGATCCTATGTAGCTGTTTTGGCCAACAGTAACACAGACCTATTTATCATAGACTGGAACATGGTCCTGCATTACATTCTGGCATACTCACTCAAGAAGAAAAGAGAAGCTGAAAAAGTGAACATTATAAGGCAAAAAGACAAAAAAAAAAAAGATTCAAGGAACAAGTTCAGACCTTAAATAATGACAAATGAAAACTGTGCTTCACATACCAACAATCCAACTGAATACAGAAGCAATGTCATTATCATCTACCTATTACATGCAGAATATATTCCTTTTACATTCTTAAAATGCAGTGAGATAACACGGCTTGCACACTATTCTCTTCAATATCATAATCTTGTAATAGATGTAAAGTCTAATGCCTAATCTCAGAATATTTGCATAAGAACTACAACCCTGTAAAATCACTCCGTTTACTATGACTTACACACCTTCTTTTACTCTCACAAGGAGTTTTTAGAATTAGTACTAGAACCCTAAAAGAAAAAAATAACAATCAAAACCCCGTCAAGAAACAGAAAATAGCAAGAATCAGAAGTTTTAATAAAACCCCATACACAGAAACATCTCTTTGGATTCAATGTATTATCATGCACATGACATTACATGCATTGGAGTTCAAATTGCCCAACTCCAGTATTCTTTTCACCAGTAGAACAGCTTTACATATTAACAGATATTTCTTTAAATCATATTCATCTTGTTATTGAAGAATTCTGCCTTAGTGTAATTTATGTTTGGATTTTACCTTTCTACCATCCTCTCATTCTCTTAGATAATTCATTTGCTTGTGGTACCATCTGAGGAAAGATTACAGGTTAACCTGGCAGCTATTAGCCAACAACCAGTTTCCCTCCCAGGACAGCACCTCTGGGCACATGGTTGGGCAAATCAGCTTGCTCCATCCTGATTCTCCCCAGACACGGACACAAGTGATTCATCCCTCCTGGCAGATAAGCTGCTGACATTTCCATCTCTGTTTACTGGGCTAGCTGACAGATTTCTGACATGATCCCTTTGTTTTCTCCCTATTCTCTTCACATTAGAGCCAGGAACTCCAGCAGGTGAACACCTACTCCCTGCCACAGAATGGAAACACCATGTGGAGTCCACTTTACAAGTAGCTTCATTTTCAGAATATAAAAATTAAGCACTCATGTTAAAAATCTACATTGCAAAACTCAGTGTGACAAAAAAGTATCACAAGTCATCTGATGCATGTTAATTTCACATACAGGTGTTATTTATCAAGGAGCACAAAAGGTTTTGCTAAGATTTCAGAAGGTACTGCAGAAATACTTATGAACAGATCTTGATCCATAAAAGAATCACATCAGACCTCTTTTTTAACTTAAATGACAAGCAGTTTTAATTCTACAAGCTAAAGAATTTTAAATTTGGAACTTGCATAAGGAAATGCACATTTTTAAAGCAAGCGACTTAAATAGCTTCAGGAGTTTAAGAGTCTGACCCAAAAGTTTATCTACCTATAAAATATGGATATATTAATATTTTTATTATACTTTCCAGATTCATAAACTTTAGGCAAGTTAAGCTTAACATTACTCAACTGTAAAAACACAAAAAACTTAATTATATATAGGATTACACAAATAAATCTTCCTAGGACTGGAACTTCAAAACATCTACAGGACACAGAGAAAGAGGACAGACCTAGAAACTAGATAGGATTAGTAGAATTACAAAAGACCGGTAGTACTCTAAGAAACAGGAAAAGCAATGGACCCATAAACTTCTGACACCACTAGACCAGACATTACATGGAACACAAAAACATGGAAAGGTATTTGCTTATTCCTTGTTCAACGAAAACTCACTAATCTGTGACAATATATTGGGCTTTTTTTTTACAGAAAATAAATCATCATGGACAAAAAACATACTGAGATTTGATTTACAAGGATAATTTAAAACCCAAAACATTCTGCAACATCCTGTACAAACCAAGAATTGCTGCCTTTTAAAATATACTATGCCTTTAATATGCCTATTTTAATATACTTCAGGAACTGAAAAAATTCCAGTGTGCCTACCCTTTTTTCTCTAGGCTACCATTTCCCTTTTTTGCAGTATCTTAGACCTGATAAGTGCTGCTTGCACATAGCTAAAAGAGTCTCTGTAAAAAAAGAAGCTATTAATGATAGCCTCCAAAAATAAAACAAAATTAACTTTCACTTCCACATATCCTTAAACTCCTTCCTCAGCATATTTGTTTCTTGCCAGTTTTAAAGGGAGAAGGTGAAAAATGGCACTCAGCACTGGACCTGCCAGAACTTTGCTATTCATGACAAAGCACCTAATGCGGCAGTAGGAGAGAGTTGGTTTGAATAATACAATTTTTAAAAAGGGGAGGTGCTTCGACGGTAATAAAGAAATTTATCTTGTGAAATAAAAGTCATTTTTAATTCCTACCAACTTCTGGGTTTGAATTCTATGTGGTTTTGAAAACTTAAAACCATTTCTACATGCCCATCCTTGCTCCCCCCAGTATTCATACCCCATATTGAACCTCGGGTTTTTTTACAGGAAAGCAAGGGTTTTCCCGATTGAAAATGCCTTTCAGTTTGTCTTAGGAAGAGACACTTTAAAACGCAAAACTGAATCTGGCAATAATCTTTTCATATTTTATAAAATGGAGACCTGCAAGTAAATTCAATTTGTGGTCAAAAGAGACACAATGTTTCCTTCAAATGCATGGTAGGATAGCTCAAAGTGCCTGTAAAATGTGCTCACTGATGCAAATGCTTAAAACATTATCGACTGCCAGTAGCTGCACCACTGGCAGTAGACTACAAGTGCAGAAAATTTCTATCTACTATAGCAGAAAACCGACACTTTATACATGCTTATAATCGGGCAGAAAAAGCCTAGCAAAAAGAATAAAAGCATTTTTAATATATATAATGATAAAAATCAGTTTTTAGATAAAAAATTTAATCTATGAAATCTTATCTTACTGAATTGGTGGTGATGAATAAAAACATTTTTTTAAATTGCATTTGCTATAGGTTTTTAATTATCTCTAAAATAATGGGCCTTAAAAAAGAAGACCTGAGATCTATAGGGTTGAAAGCAAAGAAATTGTGCTATAATGGCCATATAGCTGTTCTGACCTCCGTAGTTCTCAGTTCTGAATCTTTCAATTAATTAAATATCTTTGACTGTCTGTAAATGTTTCCATCAAACCTGCTTATATTAAGTGAAAATTGTGTATTTTATTAGGTCATTGTCTCTTTTTACTGTCATGCCTCAGTGTCAGATGAACGTTTCTCGTTATGTGCTGACAGATTAACCCTACAAAAGCTGCAACTAGAAAGTTTCTTTCATAAGTCTATATGGAGCAGTAAAGTCCTGATGGGCTCTGTGTAGCCACTTTCCAGCCATTTGGCCCTCAGCATGTACTATCAAGTCTTGGCACTGCCCCTTGTTGATATAATGAGATTCCTCTCTGCTCTGTTCTCCAGTCTGATCAGGTCCATCTGAATGGCAGCACAACCTCTTGGTGTACAGCATTGTGTAGTAACTCTTCACCTTTTTTGTACTGCCTGCAAATCTGAGGGTGCACTCTGTCCCATCACCAGGTGACTGACACATAGGTTGAACAGTACTGGCCCAGGGTACACACCAATTAGTGATGTGTCTCCAACTGAACTTTGAGTTGTAATGTTATTCTTTACCAATTAGCATAAGAACTTCCGCTTGTTGGCTTGAAATTAGTTATTCATATTTTTCTTGGTTCAACAAATTCTATAAATATTAATACAATTAAATAATTTGTGAGTACAGTTTTTGTATTTGACCATCGGCAATCAGAAACTTTCTGCAGGAACATGGAAAAGAAATATGAGTACTATAAAGCCTAAAAACACATGGATTTAAAGTAGGAACTATCTAACGATAGGTTTAAGTTACTGTGTCCTCAGCCTGTGGCACGAATTTTTAAAGAGGTTTTTATACTGGGTTATCTTTGTACTATTAACAATACTATGCATATTTTATCACCATTTCCCTTTTGACAGAACTAGGTCTCCACAAACACATACAGACCTGGAAGCAAAGTATAAGTGTTTTAAAGCAAACATCTCAAGTATAAATCTAAAACACAACAATTGGTTTTACCATTACTGACCTTATATTACATAACGAGGTCATGTTGGATTTTCTTTCTGATACTAGTATTGCAAAAAGAAGCCAAAATTTTAAGACTTCTTCTGAAAGCAAATCAAATTCTGTTGTGAACCACTTTTTCCACTTTGAACTGCTAACAAAGCATATACGGAACATGCCCAAGTTCTGACTCTACAGGCTACAGACCCTTGCTATGAGGCCAAAGAGTCTTATTATTCATAATCCCACATTTTAGTTAATTTAGGTCACATACAATTACATATGTATTTTTCAGAGCATTATCCAGAGAAATTATTGTAGTGATGTCACATTTCTGTCATCAGTATTTTCTGCATGTAAGTTTAGGTGCTCCAGCACCATCAAGGTCTGTGTCACTGGAGTTTTAACTCCATTAAGTGACCTTTAGACCAAATAGGTCTAAAGGTAAGTGCAATTTAAAAAAAAATCAAAAGAAAGAAAAAAACCCCACTTCCTGGTCCATTCAGATTGGAGATGTAAAGGGAGAAATGAAGTAACAAGCCAAGAAATATCCTTGTAAAAACGTATTTTTTTAATCCCCCATGACTTCAGTGCTTTCAGGCAGCTCAGGAAGGACCAGGTCACGTTCTACAATACTAAGCAGAGTTCTGCTGTCAAGGATGTATTACTCAAAAGGTCTTTCATCTACCTCAAGGCATAGAGAATTTCATTTAGTTAAATCCAATGTATGCAATTAGCAGGGTAAAAGGTGAGCTGTACTTCTGGAGCCAAGGCTGACCAATAACTAGATTCATATTGTATAAACTGTTCCCTTGCTATTTATGACAAGTACTGTAGCATGCATTTTACATTTGCGTCTATCTGGCTGGGTGTCATTCTGTGCTCACTCAGGGTATTTATGCCTATGTAGGTACTGCAACCCATGTGTTGTAAATGTCTTTACACCTCAAAATACAAAAGCTGCTGTTAGTTTAAAGGAAATAAAATTTTCAGAAACAGCTATTCAAAAGAAAACCCACGAAGAAATGCTTTTAAAATGTGTCATACTAGATATTTGCTTTGTAGACTGCATTCATCTTCAGTGAAATAAGTATCTGCTTACATTATTAAACATCAATTAAAAAAACGCAATGCAGTGAAATTTATTAAAACACAGAGATATCTGCAAAATAAATATGGAAAATGTGACTGAAGTATTTTACGAGAAGAAAAAAATTAATTAAGTAACTCTTTTAATAAATTGTACACACATACACAAAATGCAAGACAGAGAAAAAAAACCACCAAAAATAATTTTGCTCATTTATAATATCTACTGCGATAGTTTTAAGTCTTTCTTGTTATTTGTAATGAAACTGTTGAGGCTCTTGCACCTAAAATTAGACATACTACATCAGTTATGTTTGTGTTCTTGGCTGCGACATCCTTGTCTGTGCAGCCCCTACACTGCACTCTCGTGTGCTGGTGTGGTAATGCAATAGCTCACTATTACTTGTTTCAACAGTGTACAGTCTCCTCTATACAGAGATGCACCACGGGAAAGGAGTAATGCAATAGCTCACTATTACTTGTTTCAACAGTGTACAGTCTCCTCTATACAGAGATGCACCACGGGAAAGGAGTGATATAGCAGTTACCAGCATGGGAGAGAACTCCTCGGCCTTAATTTTTTGCTGCTGGAGGATTCAGCAAGAAAAAAAGGATTTAACACACCTGCAAGTGCTCTTGTCTGAACTGGCACTGCAGATCAGGACCACTAAATATTTATTTTGCAAATAAAACTGACTGAAGTGAAAGTATTCAGACAAACTTTTACTACCACATTATGGTTCAACAATAATTATTCATAGAATAATAACAAAACTGTGTTTTAAGTGGGAAGAACCTACTATAACTCATCATGCAATTCCATCTCTTGGCTGTAACAGGAACTGAGACACTCAATTCCTTCATAACAACGTGTGTTTCTTGGCTTTATCAGACCTATGTTTATCCTACCTATAATGACTGTGACCACATTGGTGCACTTCTGAACCAAATCTAATGAGCTGTTGATATGGTGGTGGTCAGTGAAAGGTTGGACTCAATAATCTTGGGTGTCTTTTCCAACCTTAAGGATTCTATGATTCCAACTGCAGCAGTAACCTATTGGCCATCACCTCAATCATGCATATGTTTCCAATTTTTTAATCAATTGTACTTATGCTTTTAAGGCAGCACCAGGAATCTTAAAATAATCTTAAAAACATTTGAATAATGTGCTATCTCTACTGCTATACTACAAAATCAACATTTAGAAAGCCTGGGCAAAACGGTTTAGCTAATTTTTGATTATACAATTGTGATGCTTATTTGCATATATTATGTTAAAACATGTATTGAGGAAAAGAGGAAAGGGATTGATAATGGATCATCTTAAAAAGCAATACAATAGCTGTAATCCACAACCATGTTTAACAATGGAAAAACTCTAGCTGCAGTCCTTTCTGCAATGTCAATAATGGTTGCTGTGGAAATAACTGTCTTTAATCCAAAATTGAAAGCAGGGAGCATCTGGAAACTCACAGCTCAGCCTGCAGCATCTCTAGTGTTAAATTTCTAATGTAAAAATTTCTCACCCATAAATCATATTCTCTCAATCCTTTTCTGCCTCCCACCCAGCTGCACCTCCACCCACCCTACTTCAAGGCTGTACTGTTTGTGCAAGGTAATGTTCATTGCTGCATATAGTAAAATGATTCTATCTTCTGTTACCCAACAGTGCTGCTTTTTTAATCCACATCATTAATAGTTAGTCATAGAGCTATTATTCATTCTCTGAACTCCTAAAATGAGATATCCCTGATATGTTTATATCCTTAGCAACTGCACATAATATGGAGAACTGTATTTTGCTCAGCCATATCATTCCATGCTCCTATTTCTGCTTGCAAACAGACTCCTGTTGTTAAAGAACGCGTGTCAACAACAGGCTTCAACAGGGTATTTCATACCAGTTAATATGTACAGCATGTCTTCACCTCCCCAGCAACGTCACTAGTTTGAGTGACTGCAGTCTTTCAGCCCAAAAGTAGATTTCTCTACCAGCTAGTACCTATTAACCCTTGCTTCTACTATAAAAATATACATAAGCACGTACATATAAATATATATATATGGGTTTGCCTTAAGTAATTCTGCCTCTTTATATGAAGAAGCATGGCAGATATGTTAAATTGCCTAAAATATTTGATCACATGGTGATAATTACTCCTGTAAATATAGATGCTTATTTAAAAATTTTATAGTTACTATATTTTACTTTAATTATTTACTATATCTTCCTTCGTTTTACTCCACGTCCACAGTAGGGAATACCCCAAATAGAAGAGGTAAGACAGTGACATTCTTTATAGAAAATGTAATTGTTTCAATAGTCATAATCAGATTTCATATGTACTAGGAAAGAACATGCAGGATATGTAAGAACTTTAAAAAATAACATATCTAACTTTACATACATGTTTGCATTAACATAATTTTCTATAATAAAGGAAGATCTTTTGGAAGACTACCTTCTGTTATACTAAACATGATGGGAACTCAGTGGTCAGCTGGTCTTTCAACATAGACCCAACCTGGACAGACCCTCTCATATAGAATTTATCCCTTTCTTAGGCAGGAACAATGTTCAAAAACGAGGAAAGTCGTAAGGTCAGAGAATTCTACAGAGGCACAAATATTTAAAAGCTGACATCTCTGTAAGTAAATTCTCCATTTGATAAGGAAAATATGTCCACTGTTCAAATTTTATGTCTTGTTTCTGGAGGCTTTTTGGCCAGAACTGGCACTGAATTTCTTGCAATTCTACATTCTTTTTAGATGAACCACGCTTCAAAAGCACTATGAGGAATACAAAACCCACAAGCTTAATACAACGATTACCTCCCTACACAAGAGGAACTTTTGTTCATGCAGTGCTATAGTAACACTGTATTCTATACACATACCTAGCTGGTATGGTCTGCTTTCCATTTCCAGATATGCAACCATGTTAAAAAACAAACAAACAAAACCAAGCCCAACAAAGCTTTAAAAATCATATGTGAAGTTATTTATTACAAAATACTACAATTTTGCTCCGTTTGTCCGTCTTTTTGTTATTCTTTTGCCACAGCCTCACTTAAAACTTTCCTAAAGAAAGTCAGAGCCACATGCTGCATCATAACTACTTTACCTGCAAAACAGAGACAGAATGACTTGAATTTTGAATTAGGGACGTGAGAACTACAGGGGCCACTATTGTTCCTTCAGGCTTCAAAGACAGCCAGAAAAATCCATTCCCTTTCTCTCAGAGGATATTATCAACTCAGACAGCACATGGTGGTTTTCTGTAGGCCTAGGTTTTTTCATGTTAAGCAGAAATAAGGCAGAAATAAGGCAGTGGGCGAGGTAGTGTTTCTTCAGGAGCACATGGTAAAGTCAGGGGTCTGAAGGGATAGCATTAATAGCAAAATGGGACTAAGATGTGTGGGGAAGTACTTAACACTTAAAATAGAGTATGTCTGTCTGTATTTTTTTTTTTTTTTAACTAAGAAGATTAAATCACAGAGAGGACAAATTAAATAAATACCACTACCATATTACATGCCACCCCTACTTCCATAAAAAAGGTATCCTCAGGTATATATGCACCTGGTATGCCAAGCTCTTCAAAACAGTGCCTCTCCAGTAACTCTCCTAGAAAAAGTGTATTTTTGGCCTTGAGAGGTAGAAGATAGTCTATAAAACCTCCATCTGAATTTGTCTGTTGAACATAGATACGTGTATATAGATCATGCATATATTCACACATTGCACATACAAACAGTTATCAACCTTTCCATTTCTTTCTCCCATTGAAAATGCTACAAAAGTCTCTCTTGTCAGTCATCTTTACTGAAAATAGAAAAGAATTGTTTTATTAGCAAATACTTTATTGTTATAATCGCAGTTATCCATTCCTTTAGTTAGTTGTTATTGCCAATGAAGATTATTCTCAGTCTTTCCCCAGTGACGCTCTATTTGTCACTATTCCGGGCATTAATCCAAGTCCAAAGATAGGAATGAAAATTATAGGCTCTTCCTACATAGCTTTCCTTTTTAGCAACTTCATGCAGGCTCCACATTAGCAACTTCTAACTTCTCTCAGATTTCTTCCTACATAAGTCATTCTCCAAATGGATCAAAAGTAGAAAAAATTCAGCTCAATGCTCAAAGGGAAATTATCCTTTAACTTCTTACCAAAAATACTTCTTTTTCCTTTTTTTCCCAAATTCAGATAAAGGTAGTAGATTTGGGGGGGGAGAGGAGGGGGGTGGTTTTGTTTACTTGAAGCATTTTCTATTGTATATACCACATTAATGTCTGCGATAAAATATTAATGGATTTTTCTTCACAGTAGTTCTCCAAAATGGAGAATATCATTGCCCTCATTTTGGCAGTAGGGAACTCATGCCCAGATAGTGAACTACATGTGCAACATCATAAGAAAAGAATATGCTGAAATCAGGAATAACTTTCTGAAAATACAATCCTTTTCATTCCTAATTTTTGTCAGTGTTTTGGAAAATGTTCCTATATATTTTTACTGTTGTTCCATGATTTTAATTAAATGGAGTGTTGAATGCAACTTTTTTATTTGATCTAATTCATCACACTATATTAATGGATAGAAGCTCAGTTATGGGTCATGATTTATTCTGCCAAATGTTAACAAACAAACAAGATGGAAAAGCTAACAGTAATAAGTATTAAGTAACCAGTAAAAAATAGATAACCAAATTTAATTCACTCCTAGTCTGAATTAATTGACAGCAAATCTATTTTGAAGCAGGAGACAGAGCTAAGGTGTCACTGTAACCATCTGTCATATATGCTTCGACAAAGAGGAGAGATTTGTAAGGTACAGCACCATCCTACTGCTAATGGAAAATCTCTGTATGTTATATGGAGCCCCTACATACCAGTAGGAGTATGTTGGACCTAACATTACTCTCTATATGTTTACCAAATCTCCTTGTTTATATGAAGTAGATACTTAAAAGGAGATCCACTGTTTCACTGAACTTCAATGGAAACAATATTTTCATGTAGCTCTTCAACCTCTAAAATAAAATCAACAACTCTTGCCAGCTACTTCTTGCCTGCATTTCACAATGTAATGTTTTCATTTAGGATTAAAATTAGCAATCAGATATGATTACAAAATGAATAGTGATTGGGAAGTACTTAATCACCTCACTAAGATAAAACATTAGGATTGGCAAATCAGAAAATGCTTCTGAAAGAAAAATAGAAGAGGTTGCAAATGCAGTCAAAAGAGAGGCTAAATGGTAGGGAAGTCATTAGCAAAATAATACTTGATAAGCCTGATTGCCTCCTACTTATTTTTGCCCTACCATTTTAAAATTATCCCTTCCTACAATCCATTTCTTGTTTTCTCCCTCTTTCTTCCTTCTCCTGGCTAGTCCTTTTGGCAGTACAAAAACTACCTGTTCTCCTACTCCTTCTCAAAACACATCAGTCTTTCACTTACTAATGGATTCCAAACTTGCATTACTGCAGAACCAACCACAGGATACATACAAACAAGTGTGTCACACCTACAAATAACAAAAACACACAAGAAGCATAACAAAGTAATCCATTACATCCTACAGGTGTATGGAATTGGTTAGCTCTTCTGCTATATTCATACAATATCACAGAGCATTTAGGAGTTTCACCACTGATTTCTCTTTGCCCAAGATTTCATACTTAATATTATCTCTATAAATCGTATTTTAAAATAACGAACAAGCAAAAACTTCTGGGGAGTTCATAGTTTCCAAAAGGATATCAAAAATATTCTGTCCATTGGTACATCATAAATAAACTATAATCATTTTACTGCTTGTAACATTTTACACCATAAATATCTCAAATATTTACATAGCATCATTCAAACGTCAACTTCCTTGATCAGATTTGAAACATCTTATTTCACCACTCTGCATAGAAATTGAGAAAAACCTGAGTTTGAAAGTGGTCAAGACTCATAGCTGGACAGGCAGTTGTAAGGAATGCCAATTTACAAAGACGGCTCTGAACAAGTAAACAGAAGACAGGAGTTTGACCAATCTCTGATACAATCATGTTAATTTCTCTACATAAGTTTTGTAATGTTTTTATGATACGACACTCTATCACGTGATTTTATCTTTATTTTCCACCCCTGATAAATCTCTATGAGCACGGCAAAACGCCCCCGATGGATGCAGCGGCTGCTTTGAGCGCTGTTAGGAANGCGCGCTCCCACAGCGCCCCCTGCGGCCCGCCCGCCGGCCGGCGCTGCTCTGCAGGGACAGCCTCGCCGGGCCCACTCGCGGCGGAAGCGTGGGGCACTGCGGGAACGCCGAATTCTAAGGCTCGGCAAAAAAACTGTACTCCTTAACCCTTGCTGGGCGAGTTCCTCGCGATATAGTTTAGAAATGAGTTGTATGAGTATATACCTGAGCAAGAATCACTCCGTTCTGCAAAGAGGAGTTAAAAACAAAGCAAAGAACTTCAGGGAAGAATCAATGTTGTGTATTAGGGATACAAGGGATTTGCATGTCAAAAGATGAAGAAATGGGGTCTGTTTATACTCAACAGTAAATTGTGTTCTAAACTAGAAGAAAAATGTTGAGTAAATTGATCTTAGTTTTTCAAATAAACCAAGAGCTTACCATATTAAGGGCAGCATTTTTATGCTACTAAGGAATCAGTTCACCATCCACTTCAGAAAACACAGAAGATACATTCCCTAAAAGGAAGGGAATTATGACATTGACTAGGATTTGTTCTGAAGACGTTCAAGGATTAAAGCACGAAAAACACAGCTGAAACAACAAGCACTAGTAACTGAAATTAATACCGTGACACCTATTTTAATCCTTTGAAAATAAAAGTACAAAAGCAGTAATCAAAGAAACTTAGTTTACTTCTGTATAGGATCTGTTAAGGCACTGGAGAAATACCATAGTAAAAGCTCTAGGATTGCACATGGCTTCACGTCACCAGTGAATCAGTAACAAGCAGCAGAATACCAGCACTTGCAATATTATCATCTTCAGCTACAGCTCAGAAACAGAGCTAAATCAATCAAGCTAAGGAATGGGTAACAGTGCCATTACACTCAGCATAAATCAAAACCATGCATGAGGCAAAGAAACTAAGAATACTTCACAAAAACACCTCTAAATATAAAGTAAGCATAAATATATGCCTGCCAAACATGCCTCTGTGGCCTTACCATTTTTCTCTGAACACTGAATGCCTTCAGGTGAGCTGATGGCTAGTAAGTTATCAGTCACTTGTGCCTCACTTTCTTGCCTCTAGTTCTCCTACTCTTCTTTAGGTCCTTTCATCTAAAATCTGTTACAGCAATATTTCAAGCAAATTCCACTTTTTGTAACTTTCTCCTCATTCAAATTCTAGCTCATATGCAGCAAGCAGTTAAGGAGACACAATTTACTTCCCTGTTCAACTTCTCTTTCCCTCCGCAACAAGGGTAGTCCAGCAGGTAAAAATGTGGTATCCCCTTTAATCCTAGACCCTTGGCTACACATAAGCACAGTTAGCTGCACCCACATGCTGTCCACATCACTGACTTTTGAGTAATTGGAATATCAAACAACCATTTGTTTTCTTACTTAATTTCTCAATTATAGTGAAGAAACAACAGTAGAGCTGCTGTGATTCAATAGGACACAAGGGAAAAATTTCCAAGCTTCAAGAAAGATGAAAGAGACTTCTAGGAAAGCAAATAACCGCTTCTTTTTGGCCTCATACACTTTAGCTGAAGAGTTACAGGGTGTAACACAGCAAGACAGTTCCCAATTCAGAGTAATGAGTTTTTAGTATAGCTCTCCCACACCAATGTGCCTGCTCTCTAGGTTTCATTGTGGCTATTTTGAACCAGAATTTGGGTTTTGATTTTCCCAGCTACAGATATTGTGAGTTAATGAGTCAGAGAGACAAACAATGAGTTTACATTTCAAATTTGCCGTAAGAGAAATTAATATGTAAAGCTTCAAATTCTCCTAGTCAGTTTTATGTGAGACTTAAATTAAATAAATAGTATATTATTTGTCACAACCAACTAGTAAGACATAGCCACTTGCAGTCCGAGATTTTGTTTAGCCTCCATACACTTCCTTTGACCATAACAGTGCAGGACATGAGGCAGAAAATGTTATCACATAAGACTGAAGCCCCAGGCTCCACAGTGAGAACCATCAACAAAAGGTTACCAACACTGAATACACAAGGCTTATCAATGATAAGGTTAAAGACTCTATGCTTCTCCAGAACAGATTATGGTAGCTTCAACTCGTAGAGAGGAAAAGCTGTACCAACAACTTTCAGGTCAGTTATTTAGCATTTGTCCACTACCTTGACAAATACTACAGGTTCTTATGAAGGCCAGCTTAGAAGTTTTAGAATATAAACAAACATTTTCCTCAAACCATAATTCTTTCGAGTAGTTTCTGTAAAGTTCTATACACCCTTACAGGAGACCAGGTGCTTGGTATTTATTAAGGTCATCAGCTAAGCAACGCAGGCAGACCGCCCACAGCTGTTGTGTTAGGAAGTTGCATTCCCCTGTAGTCCTGACCATCTTTGCAGAGGGCACAATATAGCTGGACAGTTTCCACTCATTGCTCACATGCATCACCAAAGCTCATTTCTCAACAAAATCTTTTTAAAAAATGGTCCATAATCTCTTCCTGGCAGACTGTTATGTATCTCACAGCTAAATTAATTTGCTGTTGAAAACATTAGTCCTTTTTTAATATGTTTGCCTCAAAGACACTATTTAAAAGTAAAAGGTTACTGACCTTTTTAGGAAGGACTAAAGAATCTGATATTGAAGTATCATGTGATTATAACAATCATTCCTTACAAAAAAGGCTCATTTTTTTCTGTTTTATTCCTTCACTTACAGATAAAAAGAAATGGACTCTCTTTTTTATATGTCAATTTGCATCACATGACTTCTTTTTCTAGGCCTGCTTTGTGTCTAATCTTATATGTTTTATCTTACATGGTTTCAGATGATCTAGACATCCTTGGAGTACACAAAGAGCTTATAGTATTGACCCTTCTTTGGTTTTTTTTAATGCCTTGTTTGCTTTAATATGTTTAATGCTTGTGAAAGATGACAGTGGTTTTATTGGCATTTAGAAATCTAGTTCTCAAGCAGTAACCCTGCAGAGCAAAAGTTGTAACAGTGTATGCTTCTCCACAAAGCTCTGCCAACATGGTTCATTCAACGCCATCTCATCCCATTATTTATTAGAGTTTCTGCTACCTTGTCCAGTGGAAGTGTCAGGCATGTTTGTCCATAGTTTCCTGGAACATTCTTGGAGCTCTTTCAGGCAGCCACATTCATGTCACATGTGCCATTTTCCAATACCACTAGTACCACTGACATTAAGCAAAAACTTAGCACTTCCTTCCCCAGCCACAAATTAATTTATGATTCCAAGATGAATATATCTGATCTTCCCAAATCATTATTACTTATATTTTCCAGTCACTCTATTGATAATTCAATTTAAGGCATATCCTCTGTCTGGTCCTCCTTGTAGGAAGTGTTTTGCCATGAAAAATTTCCCAAGATGCTCTCCAGTGAACAAACAAAAAAACCTCTTTACTTTCTCTGTTCTGGTTTTATCATGATTGCTCTTCCCACCCAGCCTTAAATTTCTGTGGATCCTCAGGATTCTCTTGCAGAATTTCTGCTCATAAACACTAAAGGTACTAATAACGGTTCCTTTTTGATGGTTGTTGCTCTAACTCATTTTAGTTTCCTAAGTATGTTTCCACATTTCATGGAAATGTATGGCTTTTTTAGACACAACTTCCTTTGTGCCCATCTTTTTGGAAGGTGCCTTCTGGCTTGTTTTTTCTTATAACTGTCCTGCTCCTGTGGTTTAATTGTGTTGGCATCCTTCAGAGCTTGATCCTGCACCACGACCAGAGGGGTAAACAATTGTACAAACTGTCCAACAGCAAACTCCCAAAGAACATAATGTAAACAGTGGCACTGCACCCTGTAATTTATTCACAATGTACTGCTAGTCTTACTACTAAGAATAAAACCAGTATTAAGCTTTCTATACAATATCCACATTCCAAAGCACAACAGGAAGCACAGAGCAATCCAAGTAATCAAAGAAATCTCTCATAGTATAGGAAAAAGAAACTCTGCCCAATCTTTTGGGAAGTGCCTACTCTTTGCCCTAATTCACTGTTACTATACTGAATTAAAACTATTAAGTTTATAAACACTACTCGGAATCATTCCAGTGTGACCAACAGAAGTAAAATTCTAGGACTCTAAAATAAGTGGGTGCCACATTCAGATACCAGCCCCCTCACGTATTAAGAGCTGCATAGTGGGAGCTTGACTTAATTTCTCAAAAAAAGCCTGAAGGATGCATCTGATTAATTATAAGGTTATACATGAGAAAGTATTTGCACAAAACAAAGTATTTTCTAAGGTAACTAATGCATGCTCCAAACAAGAATTAAAACAAAATCACATTATTCAGAGCACTATTGTAGAGCATGTGGGTGTTAGATACAGAGGCTTTGTGAGGAAATTGCCACAGTACTAAACATAGAGAATCTGGTAGAAGACTATCTTGAAAGCCTACTATATGCTTTATTACTTTCTGCTTTAAAACAGCTTAATTCTCTGTTTTTACACAGAATTCTTTGTACAGTCCAAGAAAGAAAATAACATTGCTACAAATCATGGGAATTGCATCTTAGGCCTCTCAAAGTTTCTTTGCTGAGTCACGTCATCTGACTAGTCACACAAGAATACATGTCAGCTTGAAGCTTGTCATGGAGATGATTAGAGATTTTTTTTGAAGGAGCTGAAGCTAATGTGCTTAAGCTATTGAACAAAAATGTCATATATGCTCTTTATGTGCACTTTGTTCTCCATATTAAATCATATGCATCATAGATCTTTAAGGACAAAATTACTGATGCACAGCACATGTGCTCTTTTAACCACCACAGTTTACCCTAGCAAAGTATTATCAAATATAGGAGTTCTTAAGACTATAGAACGGAAATTAGCACGCTCTATTTTCTTCTGCTATTTAGTTGTCATCTCTCAAGGATTTTTTTCCCCATAATGATTTAATCTTGTTGAAAATTTTGGGTCCACATTCTGATGATGCCCTCCAGTAATTGGAGTAAGTTCCCAAAGTTAGGTGGATTTTTTCACTCTTGTAGGCCCTACATTTTATGTCTGGCAATACTTCACTAAATTAATGACTGCCTCCAATTTTTTATCAATGCCTGCTACTTCCTGTGGGTTTTTAAGATGTATGGGTTTTTTTGCATGGCTCGTTCCAGGTTTCCAAAGCATATTTCTGCAGGAGGCCATTTGGTCTCAGCTGGATAGTGGAGGTATCTAGAGACTAAACTTTCAGCACAGTTATTTTGCATCTTTTAATTAGTTAGGCCTCTTCACTAGAAACTCTGTATATTCTTTATCTGATTTATCACTCTTTCCATCAAATTACCCTCCCTGAGGAGAATAGTGAGGCCACGCTAAAAAAGCTGATACTAAAAAGCAACCACAAATTAACAGCTACGACATCGAACCTGGTTGTCGCTACACATCCCTCCGAGAAAGCTTTCCTGGTGCCCTCCGGGTAAACAAAGATTGGGTAAACTCGAAATCTCACAAACTCAAAACAGAAGTGCTTACTTCCTGGAATGTTTCCAGCGAAGGGCCGCCCGGAGGAGGGGC
>VZRS01000246.1:300-49046 GCA_013398055.1 Ifrita kowaldi | reverse complement strand
GCTCCGGGTGACCGGCCGCTGGAACGTGCCCGCTCCGCGGTCGAGCGGGCGGCAGCGATGGCTTCTTCATCGCTGTTCAGTTGCCCCCGAATTCGCAGGAGTCATAGGCACCACGCAGGGGGAAAAACGCAGTCTCGGGGGCCGCACCCTTGCGAGGCAGGGCGAGGGTGGCAGCTCGGCACGGCTGAAGTTCGGTGTCGCGTGAGGACCGGAGCGTGAGCGCCCCATCTCCAGCCATGCCCCAGCATCTCCTGCCGCGCCCGCTGCTGTCGCTGNATAAACTCGAAATCTCACAAACTCAAAACAGAAGTGCTTACTTCCCGGAATGTTTCCAGCGAAGGGCCGCCCGGAGGAGGGGCCGCCACCTCACAGCCCCCGCCCGCCCGTGCGAGCCCTGGGCGTTCCTCCCGCACCTGACCTCGGTCCAACAGGTCCCTGCAGCCGGGTCGGGTCGGGCCTGGCGCTTTCCCACACGGCGGAGGCGCCGCGGGACCGCTCCGAGCCCGCCTGAGGGGAGCCCGTGCCNGGAAGACCTTGCGAGAGGCAGACGTCTCCCGTTCACCTCTCCCCCAGCCTCCCGGGTTGCGCAGCTCGCTGGTCGGGCTCCCGGCTGGCATCCCTCCCTATCTGCGGTGCAGGGGCACTCTCGGGAGCACTGCTCTTCGCACAGGAGCCTGTGTGACCTGTGTCACAACTTTTTGTTGCCCTTTCTTTTTGCCCATTTAAATGTGTCCCTTCCAACTGGGGAAAGGGACCAGGGCTTAGCAATGCACATTGTGTTCATTTCTTGTCACAACTGAAGAGGGAATCGATCTGTTCTATTCAGTGCAATTTCACCTGTACTGTGCTGTTAGCAGAGAGCATTAAAATTTCATGAGAGAATGATAGTGATGCTCCTGCTGCTGCAATCAGTAGTGAAATAAAAAAGTAGCACAAGTCTAGATAAGAAACAACTGAGGGAGAATGTTACTTATGAAACTATGTGACATGAAGAAGATAGGAATGACTAGTTTGTCCATGATGATGTGGGGTCACCAAGTGAAAATACTGGATGGTAGATTCACAACAAATTAAAATACGTGTCTCTTCCTACGATGCATAATTAAAACATGGCATTCTACACAATGTTGTAGATGCTGAAACTTACACTCAGTTTCAAAAAAGGGGAAAATCAAGAAGCAATCCATTGAGAAGTGTGATGCACCAAGAAAACAACCACTTTGGGAAGTCCAAAATATGCAAACTGAGGAAAGCTGGGACAGGAAAGTTATTTGCTAACTAGCTGTTTCCTGTGTTCTTGTGCTCTTCCCTTTGCACCTTCCGTGGTCATCACTCAGAAATGGGATACCACGCTATACTGGCCTTTGGTCTGAGACAGTATTACCCTTCCTATGTTAGTGCTGCTTAACGATTAAAAGTTCCACTTAAATATGGAGCCCTACCAGAGGCAGGCAATCTTATGCTTGTCAGTTTATGTGCCCATCTACAGATGACTTAGATTTTTCAGTAATTTAATTTTTTTCCCAGGAATATTAGTGACAAGCATCTGAGTTTGTACTAGCTGCTATGTATGTTAAATAGGCTTCTGCATCCATTAAATAGCGGTTTTACCTTCATATTTAGTACACAGAACACAGGCAGGCATTTTCTTCATTAAATGCATGTTCCTCTCTTGAATTTCACAACTTCAGTTAAAATATGGTCTTTCTCATTAATAATTCTAAAATGTTCTCTGACAGCACAGTGGTGGTCTAAGAAGAGGATTACTGCATGTTTATTAAAAATTCTTTTATGGAGATGCAAACTTTAATTTTTGAAGCTACTGGCTACATATTGTGCTTTGAACTTTGGTTCTTTCCCTCAGAAACTTTCTGGGACTAGCTGATTTTATAGTGTCGTTAATTATTCATAGTTAACTAAATCATTGAATGGTACAGAAATATTTAAAATACTGGATAAAACCTTGGATTAGAGTTAAGATATTGGATTAGATATTAAGATGTTGACATGCTTTACTAGTAAATCTTGAAATTAATTTCATTTCCCTGATTCAGGAACTATTTTTACTGACAAATTGTACAAGCCAAAATATTTTCAAAAATACTTGATTCACATTTCTGCCTTTGAGATGTGACTAAGAATGTCTTTGTCTAGCAGCCTACCTCTGAGTTTATATACATTTCTGTCCTTCCACTTACTATTTTTCAGAGAATTACAGAAGATTATGAGTCAGACTTATACAGGAATTAGATGCTTAATACCCCTTTGATTTCTCGCTAAAAAAAAAAAGGGATTTATTTATCAAAATACCTTTACAAATCTGTGTTAATGACAATTTTGTTTTAAATCTTTAATAGACTATGTGCAAAATCCTTGTTCTCACCTGTTTTTCTCATGTATAATGTTTTCCTTGTCTTCCTGAAATAGGTAGAAACAGATGATCAAATAGCCCTCCTTAGTAAACCCAGGAATAAAGGAGGAAACAGTGATCTGGCATCAGCTGGATTTAACATTATTAATTCAATCATAGGATCGGGCATTATAGGTAAGTCTACTTTTCTTCACTATCCTGTATTCAGCCTTGTTTATTCACGCATGACTATCCAGCTTGGAGAATAACACTGGCGCCTTACTTTCTGCTGCAGTTTGTAAAGATTTTTCTCTGTATTTATTTGCTTACTATGCAAAAATGCAGAGGTGTCAGTTGAGACCACACCTCAGTGATAAATACCCCAGTGTCTCTTGGCCATAATGATTAGAGAGGTTGGACAGGTGCTGACTGAACTTTGTAGTTAAGCAGCAACACTTTGTCCACTGAAAATTATCTTTTTGAGGTTCATCTTTTTAAGCATGCTGGTCCAATTTGGGAGATTACTAGCATTTTTTTTTTAAATCTGGATTTTTCTTTATTTTGACTCTCACAAATAAATATTTGGAAAGAATCTTCTAGAATCTCTCCTTTTCTGCTTTGCAGGATTGCCATATTCGATGAAGGAAGCTGGTTTTCCTCTAGGAGTACTGCTTTTGTTTGTGGTTGCCTATATCACAGGTACTCTAAAGGCAGTTTCTGTTGTAAAGATAAAATTAGTCCTGTAACATTTTAGCTGATCTTGAGCTTAATGATACCTTAAACACGTATATTTATGACAATAAAAATGACTAATTTTTTCCTTACCTCACTGATCCCTTGAGCAGATTAGTAAAAGTAGAGAATTACACTGTACAACATATGAAGCTGCTTTTTGGCTGCATTTATTTTTATAAAGCCTTAGTTTCCTAGTCGAGGTAACATTTGCAAGAATTTCTTATTTGTGCCTTCATAATCTCCTGTTTGAGTGCACTGTTCTTATCCTAATTAAGAGACTGAATCTTGAGTGGGTTGTATATGACCTTTTAAAAATATACTGCAGAATGAAAACCTTTGATTGTACTATGATTTTGAGTATTTTTCTTCCAATATGAGCCTATAGCTCCTGGATTTGGTGGGTTGAAAGATTTTGTGAGATTTCTCATCCCTGCTCTTCCTAGTGCCACTGCTTTTCTTCTTACAGACTTTTTTTTTTTAGAGGAGTGAAGGAAGGTGAAAAGTAATCAACCACAAGTTGGTTTATATTGTCTTTAACAGTAATTTTATATTTTAACAGATTATTCCATTATATTACTGATCAAAGGAGGAAATCTGTCCAGTACCAAAACCTATCAAGAGCTGGTCAAAAAAACATATGGTCTTGTAGGTTATCTAATCCTTTCAACTCTCCAGTTTTTATATCCATTTATTGGTAAGGTCATATAAATATTTACATTTTATAAGTAACAAGCTTTTTCACATTACTTTATTGTTTCACTGGTTAAATATTAAGAAGTATATAAAGAATGTACTGTAAATGCTTCTTTTTATTTAAAAAAATATTTAAAGTTACATTGTGGGTTCTGAAGAATGAGTGAGGAATAGTTCAATGAATTGGAGGATCAGAATAATAGAAATGAACTGAAATGTAATAGCAGAGAAATTCGTGATAACACATATAAAAATTAATGACAGAAGTAGCTAGAAAAATAGCAAAGGATATTCTGTTCTAGAATGAGTAGCAGAGCACAAAGCTGATGTGTCTGAAAGAAAAGGAAGATACGAATTTAGGAGTATACTGAATTAGTATTTTTTCAGAGATGCACTATTATTGTAATCAGGGAAGCCACTGTTTAGATCTTGCTTGAATATTATGTGCTGTCATTGCTTTTCAAAAGCATTAGTTCAGCCTCATACCCAACGAGCTACTAGGAAATTGAGCAGTCAAGACCCCTTTGAAGAAGAAATAGTGAAAGAACAAACAGATATAATCTGGGCAGGAATTTATTAGACCAGAAGTTTGAAAAAAAGTTATATTCTGAATCTGTCCCCTGCTGTAGCCACAAAATTAAATCAAATCTTAAATAACTTTGATATTTTCACACATGGGGCTGCAAGGGGTGGTGACTTCAGATGTCGAGAGTCTGGGCTTGGTGATCACGGAGTCACAAATCAAAATTCCTATTTTGAGTCTGGCTACAGGTAGCTGAGATTTTTAAGGGCATCAAGTTACTGCAGGCAACAATGTTACACATGTAATTATACTCCTTTGTAAATCAACTACTCCGTAGAAAATACAGAAAAGAATTGTGAAGGTCACAGTCCTTACCATAGAACTATGGTTATGCTCTTGTATGTGTTTGAATTAATTTATATAAGTAGTGTTAATGGCTTACAATTTCACAACACTGAATATTTATGTGTTAGTTAAGGTCAATACCTAAATGTAAGCTGTCTAAATGTTGAAGATAGAGAGAGTGTATAAATATATTTGATGTGTATGTATACACACGTGCACTTATTTGCACACTTTTAGTGTAGAATTAGGTAAGAATGAAATACGAATGTTAAGACCACAGCACTTATTAGTGAGAGGGAGGAATCAAAGTTCATATCTGAAATCCTAATCTATTTTCTCCTACTTTCTTCTGGTTTAAAGATTTTGCTATCTTTTTGCATGAGCTAGAAAGTCCTTTGCATTTAATTGCAGGAATGATTATTAGACTAACACAGGAACTTTTACTAAATAGAAACAAGCATTTGAAAATAAACTGACAACGAATTGCTATTTGAAACAAACCATTTTAGAAAGCCTTCTTCATCTTCTTCTGAAGTGAGTTCATATGGCCACTCAGCACACTGGCCTTGCTTATCAGGCTGCATTAATGCTTAGGTTGTACCTGTAAAAAAAAAAAAAAAAAAAAAAAGGATATGTTAAATAATTTTTTTTTTAAACCTGAAACTTACAAGTTGTTGCTGCTAGCCAGAATTCATATTAGAGGGATAGTGGCATATAATCCTGAATTATCTACAAAATGTGTGTATTCAGTGTTCGCCAAATATTTTGTATATGACTTGTACTAACAAAAGAATTATTTTCTTTAAGCTATGATCAGTTACAACATAATAACAGGAGACACTTTAACTAAGGTTTTTCAGCGAATTCCTGGAGGTAAGATGCATTTTAAAAATTCAGAAGGGGGGATTATGTATTGGATAGAAGTGTAGCATAAATATTTTTTAATTACCTGTAACATTGTTTCTGAATTACTCTTAAGTATAGTTCAAATTAGAAACTTGAAGCATATATCTATGAGTGGGGTTTTTTGAATTTGTTTTTTTTTAATAAGCCTTTCCCAAATAAAAACTATGAATCCTAGTCCTTGGCTATCAGTGGACTCAGTGTCAGTGAAGAGACCACGTGCTTCAGTGGAATACTAAGCAGATAGAAGTGAGTCTTCCACAGCTGTGTATTTACAAGATTGGGTTTTGTAATTTCTTTAGATATTTCCTATAATAATAATAATAATTTAAATAGTGAAACTGTACTTCATCTAGTGAATAATTCTGGATGAGTTGCAAACGATATAATGAATGTAATGCTTTTTAACTCATGCCCTTGTTTCCCTGCCTGTGCTCAAAGTTTTCACAGCAGCATCAGTGGAGCAATTTGCGTTCGTGTTTGATATCTACTTTAGCACAAAACCAGCTAAGTTAAAACATTCTTCACTGGGAAATTAAACTGAGAGAGAACATATCTGTAATGAAGTGGAAATGTGTATTTGTATGAACCGTTTCATTTCCACAGGAGAACTGTAATTTTCAGCATGTGAGCCCTGAAAGGTGTGGATGTAGTTTTAATTGTCACACTCTTTTTTTTCTGTGAATACCTGATCAAATTGATAGTGACAGTGAATATCTAATACTTTATATATAATATGACTTCTGTAATAGGGGGAATCCCCAGCATGGCAGCTCTTACTACCTGTCCAGTAGTATACCTGCCTGGAAAGAGGTGGGAAAGCATTATAATTTCCCAAAGTAAGGAGGGAACAGAACACAGATTTTTTCCATGTCAATTGCCAGTCACTTTCCAGCCATAATTACTCATCAAGTATTAATTCAAGCCAATGATTTATGGTAGCCTGACTGAAACTCAGAGATGTTTTATTTTGAGTTGACTTTGGCTTGAAAAAACCCACCAGTTATACAGACAAATCCCACTGATTGCATGGAATAGTCTAACATTGTTGTCTTCACATAGTAATCTATGTTGCGAGTGGAAGCTGGCTGATGGCAAGAAAGGAGGTGCTCAAACGAAACCTCAAAATTAACTTATTTTAGGTCATTTCTTAAAGAACAAAGCTATCCTAAACAGTACAGTAATTGATGTCAACCCAGAGTGTCAAAAAATTCTCAAGACTAAATGGCAGACAGAAATAGTAGAATTTTTTATTTGCAGTCTCCCGGCATTGACCCAGACATGATGAAAGACCTTAATACCAATCTATATGTAGGAATCCAGACTTTCCAGTTTTGGTTTAGTATATCCCATATGTTATGCATTCGATTTGAATTTGCAGAATTCTTGTGTTTATGCCGATGCTGTGCATGGCTTTCTCAGTGTTAGTTAATGCCTAGTTTTCAGTGTTAATTAGCCTGAGTAAAGGGAATAAAATCTTTATCACTAAGAGTTTGGTACTTCTAACCTTTCAAATGTAGCTAATCTTTTCCTTGAGTTAGTCTCTTAAATAAATAAATTATTTTCTTTTTTGCTTTAGTTGGGCTGGACGTGCTTACCGACCGTCACTTCATAATTCTTCTTACCACCATCATCTTTACCTTACCTATATCTTTATATCGAGACATAGCAAAATTGGGAAAGGTAAATCATAACAGCGATTCATGTTTGGTTTATTGTTCTGTATGCCATTAGAAAATAAGTGCCAGTCATAACTTCATGTAAATAATTAACAAATGCATTATGCTGCTAAAAGGACAACCTTTCAGCAGGTTACTGTCTGAAGTCATGTTTTTAACTTTACAGATATCTCTTCTTTCTCTGATTCTAACCATTGTCATCCTGATTATTGTGATGGTGAGAACAGTAACCTTCAGTCCACAAGTGTGAGTATTCTTACACTTGCCACAAAGTGAATTTTTGATCACATATAATCTGTTATTGCACTATTTCATATCTCTGCATAGTTGTGGAACATGCCTGCTTTGGGACAGACAGACAATTGAAAAACCTCCATCAAGAGTAATACAAAATGATCAGCTAAATATACTTCATCCTATTTTATTTTCTCTTCTATTGGGTATAAGCAAATTTTGAAAAAGTCTCAAAGCCCCTAGAGATAAATGGGAAATTATGGGTGATATGACTAACAGCAGGTGAGTCCTGAATTGGCACATGAGATTGTCTGTCATTTGAGTTTGGTTTTTTTTATTTTGTCCATTATTGTCAGATGGCCTGTATTTACAATCTTCAAATAGCTAGTATCTTAAGAATATTTCTTTTTCTGATAAGATAAATACAGTAATTTCATAATAAAAATAGAATGCAAATACTGAGAATTTTTAAAAAATAACACAAGAACAAAACCTTTATTCAGTTATTTGAGAAAACAACTACATAAGCATGAAAAACTCTCACAGCACTCATACTCTGAAAGTAGTATTTAACGTTGGACATTGGCGTGGTCTAGACAATTTAGTACATGTAAGTATGTGTTGTGACAATGTTTTTATGATTATATTGCATGAAAGTGTTATAAATCTATTCTTTTTCCTTAATGACCTAGAAGGGCTGTCTTTTTCTTCATCTTTTTATATGTGTAGATATACTAATAAAATAAATATATCTGAATGTTCTGTTTAATTTATTGGAACAGGTTTATATGGTACTTCTTATGTTTCCCTAAGTATATTCTTCCACCAGGATTGTTTCATCGGTGTTAGGCATAGTTGTTCATTTATATTACTGCTGTGATACATGGGTTAATTGCCGGGTATTCAGGTTTAATGGTAGGAAGATGCCTAGAATAGCAGTTTCTTAAGTTGTACCAGATGATGTTGCCTATCATCCACAAAATCACTCAGAGTGTGGACCTTCCCTCCCCACCATTTCTGAAGCAGCATGTTTTTCACACTGTGTGTTAAAGGGGTATTTAAAAGGTTAATCCCAAAATCGCCTGTTAAAAAAGGAAGAAGCTATATATAATAGTTACTGGTAACCTTGTTACTATGGTAACATTTCTTCTGCACAGTTGTGATGCACTGAAAAATATGGAATGCATGGTTTTATTTTTTCTTACAATACACACGGTTGGGTTTTGAGTGATTCTTGAAGTTTTACTTCATAATTCTTTAGAGACTTTCATTTCTGCCTTTACACTTCTTGTTTTCAAAAATGCATCTAGCAAGTTGATAAACAGTTCG
Organism: Ifrita kowaldi; assembly: GCA_013398055.1. Lineage (NCBI taxonomy): Eukaryota > Metazoa > Chordata > Aves > Passeriformes > Cinclosomatidae > Ifrita > Ifrita kowaldi. Next base: position 40,255 of record VZRS01000246.1, on the reverse strand, counting down.
TAAAACTTTTTTTTCCTCATCAACATTCTGTTAGTGTCTATTTTTACTACCTTTGCTATTTTTGTTTTACAGTTGGACATAGACATACACTTTAATTGTTAAAATTATCTTCTAATATTTTGTTAGTTGTATAATGGTATGACTGGGTTTTTTTGCAATGAAAATAAAGAAAACTGTTATGTTTTAATATGGTTCTCATCATATTACAAGTGAAACAAGTGAATTAACATGTTTATTGTGAATCCTTATTAAAATACAAATAGAAGTTGGAGTTCCCAAAGAGATTTTTTGACATCATCATTATGAAAGCACAGGAAAAGAATTTGTACAATCCTGGATAAAGGCTTGATGGGGGAAAGAATATTTAATTCCAACAATTATTATATGGCAGAAATGATTATGTGCCTGCCAGTGATGACAGGTGATTGCAGAGAACAAACCAGACAATTCTATGGTTTCCCATTCCAATCCTTAACTAGCCTTTCCTTATGATTCTTCCTAAATGTGTATTACTCCATTTCATATTGGTTGCTTCTTGGCCTAACCACAGGGGATATGGACAGCAAACCGTTAATGCTTTTTCAAGTGCTTGAAAAACACCTGTACAAAGCTGTAATTTGTCCCCGTTGGGGGATCCTTTCTATAGAATAAACAAGCACAGTTCCTTTAGGGTTTCTCTTTTTGTCATTTCCTGTGCTTCTGATCGTGCTCAATGGCTGCCTTAAGTTTTCTGCAAATTAAAGTGAAATTGTGGTGCCCCACCTGCCTGGGATATTCCCTCTGAGGAGCAGGGAAGAAAGACTGATGTATCTTAAATGCCAAATGTTTTAAGGTCCTTTTCAACTGTATCCCTTGGGGATTGCCACGCGTGTGTAACCTAGTTTGATGTTTACCCCTTTGGAAAATAGCATGATGTCATGGATGTGCCTTGAGTTTGTAGTCTAGTAGCACAGGGTACTCTGCAGAAATGTTTGCTGGTGAATTTTCCTTTCTTTGATACTGTTCTCATGAAGTTTGGGATTGTTTGTTTTTTTGTTCCCCCTGCCATGCTCTTGTGAAACCTTTTTATCCTCTGCATAACTGTAGAATTTGTCATTACAGAACTGAATGTTGCTTTATCAGATGATTTCTCCATTTACCAACATATTTATGATTTTTCTTTTTCATCCCATTTTCTAGGATGATTGTGTTAACTGCTTTCCGTTAAAAACACTTTCTGCTTTTTGTTCTATCATTCAAGTCATTGCTGAATACATTCAAAAATACTGGACTCAGGTCAGGTTCCACTGTAATCCCATTTGGATATCTTCCCACTTTGATAATTATTTTCTGAGTAGTAATCAGTTTTCATTTACCTTTAGATTTTTCAAAGTGAATAGTTCTTCTCTTTGAGTGATACAAGATCATTATGTGGAAATGATAAAAAAAAATTTGCTTAAATACAATCCATGCTTTAGTTGAAAATTAAATCTATTATTTGGACAACAAAGCAATAAAGGATATTTTCTGCAATGTTTTAGACCATCAGAGAAGCAACAACATTATTACTATTTTAAACAGGAATTACAAGGTTTTGAAGTTGTCTTAGGTTACAATGTAAGATGTAAGCAAAAGTATGTATTCTGTCACCATCTGTTAAAACCAGGTGGTGCGGGTTCTTTATCTCTTCCATGACACATCCTTGGTAACTCTCTCCGGAGAAGTATTTTTTCTGTTAATGGGCCATCAGACCTCACTGCATGACTCATAAAATTACATCGTCCCATTGTGAGATGCTCTGCCCAGGGGGAGGAACCAAGTATTCCTACCTGGAATACTCTACTACTCTACTTCTACCTGGAATATTCTACTACCTGGATATAATCTGAGGTTTGGAGCACCACAGGCAGCCCTTACCTACTGGATTCCCAGAAAACGAGAGCTATATAACCACCACTGGACCTTCGGAGGAAGACCAGACCCTTCTACAGGATCCCCACTTCAACAGAACCATATGTATCACCTCAAGAGGATTGCAGCCACCACTTAATCGGACTGCTACTACCACCCTGCCCAACAGGGTGTCAGGTTGTATCCTGTGTCTGTCAGTGTTTTTGTACTATTGCATTTATTTTTAGTTTTCTTATTAAATTGTAGTTCTGATTTCAAGTCTCTCACTGGTTTGCTTTCAAACTAGTACATCTTTTGGCACCCAACTTGAGGCAAGTTCTGAGAGAAGTCAGAATTACAATTTTGTATTACAGAAACCACCTATTCACCACGATGCTCAACACGCTTACACTGGTCTTGTACCTTGCTCTCTATATTTTTCTGCACATGAGGAACTACCTGCTTGTTGTAATGCTCCTGTTGAGACCAGGGTATGGTGTAAAAAGTGCTTTATTGGTTTATTATGTCTATTGCATGACAATCTCTGAGGCAATGAACATCATCCAGAATATAGATTCAACTTTATTTGCCTGTCCTAGTCTGGGCTGCTATGTCTGGGGCCTCCTCAACTATCACACCCAGCCCCTGGGGGGAAGAGTAGAGAATGTTTTTTTCCAGCCTTTCAGACCTGACATGGCAGTTTTTGAAAATATTGAATTCCCTCTGGATGTCAACGACGGCATAATCTTGTTGTCAGTTGTTTTCTTTTTTCTCTATGACCTGCACCGTGTACACCATGCTTAGAGTCAGAACAATGCTCAGTGTGGCACTGCATCCTCAGGATGAGGAGAAGTGCAGCAAAGCAACAGGCACCACATCTACACAAACCGTCACAGAGAGGATAAAACCAAAAGAACCATCAGCATCTCCGCACAAACCGTCACCGAACCAGAACAGCCTAGGCCGGTAGCAGTTGCCCCCATCCAGAAGAAGAAATCAAAAAGCAAATCAGTCCGCATAGTGACTGCNTCCTCAGGATGAGGAGAAGTGCAGCAAAGCAACAGGCACCACATCTACACAAACCGTCACAGAGAGGATAAAACCAAAAGAACCATCAGCATCTCCGCACAAACCGTCACCGAACCAGAACAGCCTAGGCCGGTAGCAGTTGCCCCCATCCAGAAGAAGAAATCAAAAAGCAAATCAGTCCGCATAGTGACTGACAACGAGGCAGCTGGACCTTCACACCCAGCAGAAGAGACAGAGCTGGAGATCATCACTCAGTCGCTATCCCTGGATGAGCCACGTGACCTGAGGAGGGAGTTCACCCGTCAGACGAATGAGTCCATCCTGACCTGGCTCTTCTGTATCTGGGATGCTGCAGGCAATGAATGACACAATTCTGGATGGAAGTGAGGCCAGACAACAGGGATCCCTGTCCCAGAATGTGATCATTGACCAGGGGATTGGGAGAATCCAAGAAACTCTCAGCCTTTGGCAGCGAGTGCTGGCAAGTGTACGGGACAGATACTTTTGTAAAGAGGACCTCCAGGTGCACCAAGGAAAATGTAGCACAATGGAACAAGGTATCTGATGCTTGAGGGAATTGGCTGTGCTGGAGGTAATTTTCTCAGAAAATGAGAGATTCTCTAAGAGCCGAGATGGTGTCCAGTGCACGTCACAAATGTGGTTGCGATTTTCACGTCTTGGACCAGAGATGTACTCCCATTACCTGGCAATGCTGCAATGGAGGAAAGGAGAGGACAAGGTGGGCATGAATTTACGAGGACACTGTCACTGCCCTGTTACACATCCATGTTTCATCCATGGAAACAAAGCTGGCTGAACACATTTGGAGCTTGGAAGAGAAAATTGAAGAGGACCACCAGAAACTGAGAAAGGATCTTAATGAAGGAATTTACCACATCTTGCCAGAGCCAACAAGAGTCTCTGCCATTAGGAGCAAACATCCCCCGGCCAAAGAGAGAGGATGCACTCCACGAGGTAACCTCTGTTTTTTTCTTCAGGAGCATGGAGAAGACATGAGGAAGTGGGATGGAAAACCCACCTCCTCCTTAGCAGCCCAGGTACATGAATTAAGAAGAGGAACATCTACCACACGAAGCTCATCTAGAGTCAACACTGCTCCAGTCTCTCAGAACCCCAGATGGTATAGGAATGATAATATGACTGATTCTCTTAAAGGGACCTCGGGAACATATTTACAGGAGGAGAGCAACATGTACCATGACCAGGATTAGAGGGGCCCTGCCTCTAGCCAGGTAGAGGAAAGGGACAATTGGATCTATTGGACTGTGTGGATCCGATGGCCTGGCATGTCTGACCGACAAAGATATATGCAGATGGTAATAGAGTAAGGGGTGGATAANTTTGTTTCTTTTGGTTTTTTGTTTTCCCCTTTGGGTTTGGAGCAGGTTATCCAAGGACATTCTAGGGATGTTATTGTCACGTTCTCATGAGAAAAACAAAATATATTTAAGATGCGGGATTACTTGGTTTAATTTATTTCCTCTTGTGATAAATATAAAACTGAGCTACTTCTTTTTTTCAGTTTTGGTTTTGATAACTATCATCCATATGATTATTGTTAACTGGATGACATAATAACCCTGCAGATAAAAGCCAGTGTTCTGGATTTTTGAGAGTTCATTCTCAGTACTTTGAGATGTTGGATAAAAGTAGATTTTGATGACCTGATCTTTATTCCCATCTGCTTATAGGTGGGTATTTACTTGCTGTGGTCAAAAAAGATAGGTGAGAAATAACTCGAATTGTAAATGTGCAGCATGTTAATACTGCATGGAATAACTCCATGCTTCAAACCTGAAACTAACGTTCATTGCTGTAAAAAGAAATATTTTATGTAGCTTATAAAGAGGGATCATTTTAATTTAATTTGTTGTTCTTTTGCAAGAATGTTATAATGTCAGTGTCTCCATAATACACAAATGTCTATAAAAAACTTCAAGAGCATCTGCTACACATAAAGAGGATGTGAGAATTGCCCAACTGGCAGCTGATCACAGGAATAAAACACCAAGGGCTCAGGAAAAAAATTTGCAAGTAGAAAGCTGATTCTTTCCTTCATATAAAAAAATCCAGTAGTAAGCAAAGATAAACTTTAATATGTGATGAAAGTAAAAAAACCCAGCTAAGCTACTTTATATTTACAGAACTGTTAAGTAATTCATTAAGGAAGAAAGAGGAATTAAAGTAGCTGTAGATACATGGGGCTGCCATAATAGCTTTGTCTTGTCTGTGTTCTTTCACAAGATGACTTTGATTAATATAAAATCCAAGGCTAATGTGAGCCATACTCATTTTCTTTCCATTCTATTGATTGAAGTTATATTCAGCATCTATGAACTTTTCAGTATTTTTAAACTTTTAAAGTTCAAAAAGGCCCAGAAAGGTATTTTACCTTAGAATAGAATTAAATTGAAATTTTATAATTAATTTCCTAAATGTTTAAATAATTGAATTAAACCTGAATGAATCTGAGATGTTCCTGGCTTATATTGTTAACTGCTGACTTGCACCTAAACTTGGCAGTTTGACACTGATCTTCAGTCCAAAGCAATGGAAGTTTTCTGCTCATTCCAACATGTAGCTCCCTTGTCAAAAATATTACTTTGTTCCTCTCTAGAAATTACCATTCGTTTTTTGAGTCAATGTTTCATAGCCACAAGATCAGAGGTATTTCACTTGCCTTCATTAAAGATGTTTTGCTTCTCATGCACTCTCCTGCTGTCTTGTTTTTGGCAGCATTTCTACATAAATGGCAGAAAAGATTTTTTTATGGCATCAATCTTAATATGGGGACTATTATGCTGCAAGTGTTTTACAAGAAGTAGAAGATTGGCCATTTTAGACTGCCAAACAAATTTGCCCAACTCTTACTGATGATCTGGATGCTTACCCTGTTGGATGTCTTAACTGTTGCCTGTTCATTTGTTCTTCTCAATTCCCCTGTTCTTATGTAGATAAACATGAATATTTTCAAAACTTTTTAGAACTCATTAATATGTTTATTATGGTATATTTTCATTTACATGTACAGTAGACTGAGTAAAGTCTATTTTCTTATTCTCTGGGTCTTCTTCATTGCTAGGCCTCACTACCTTCAGTCTGTCTTGCTTTTGTCTTAGTTTCAGCTAAGACTTTTTCCTGTCTGGGATCTCCCTTAGACTGTCTCTTTACTCTAACTTTTATTATTTTTGTTCCGAGAACTACAGTTAAATTACATCTCAGGTTTTACTTTGTGTTTCACCTTCTACTATATATGACAGACAGTGCAGCTGTCAGCAAGTGCTTTTAGTATCAAAAATCTGTTTCTTCTCTTATTTCATCTAACTAATACTCCTTCTTCGGCATGAAAAAACTTAATGCAGGCATAGCCTATGCTTTTATACACTGAGTGAGAAGCAGAGAGCTAGCTGATTTTGTCATTCACAGATTTTCACAGCTAATGCTATTCTTGTATAAGCAGCAGTTAAAATCTTTCCCTAATAACTCCTAGCAAGAATGTAGGTCAGAACAAAGGCCCCATCAAAAAAAAAAAAAAAAAATCTGTCTTGAACAGTAGGAGCAGGATTGAAAAACCACAACAGATGTAATGTTATCCTGTATTCTTGTGACACTCTTTCAGTGTGTGTATGCAGCTGCCTACAGAGATGCATATATTTATATCAATGTGTGTATGTTTACTTTGACAGATGATGTTTCCATTAGTTGCCCTTTGACTTGTCAGTGATTTTATGTGACTGTTCACTATATGACTCTTCCACAACTAACACCTACTGTTTTCTGACACAGTTTTCTCTTTCTGAGAAGTCTTTCTATGAACTCTTATTGTATATAGACACTTTCATGTCATCTGCACCCTTTTCCAGGAGCTTTTCGTAAGTCTGTGTGTTCTGCAGTCTGAACTTGGGGGTAATTTCTTATTGATGTGATCACAGCTCTAGAGCTGTTGACTCTCAGTTCCAAACACTCAGAAATGATATTTCTTACTGTGTGCTTTCATTGCATGAGATCCTTCTATTCCCACAATATGAAAATGTTTTTCAAAGCACATGCAGCAGTATATGGGTTAGTGTAGAAAACAGCCCATCTGTACCAGCATACATTGTAGGACATTACAAACTGCTGGTAGTGTTCAAATCAGGGATCTGAAATTCTTCCTCAGTTCTGCAACTAGAATGGAAGGAATTTATCTTCTTAGGCTGCTAAATAAGCAGGATTTTGTTCTTTTGGATTTTTTCCCCCAAATGCTCCTAAATCTGATTTGCCATTCATCCATAAAGAAAAGCAATTATCTTGGTCTCTTGCATATTGCTAGTGCATAAGCTAACACTGTGCAAGGGGAAAAACAGCTCCTGTGATTTAGGTTTTTTAGTTATTTGGCCTTTTTATTCAAAATATTTGAAGTGAAATTTATGTGCTTTTTGAATAATCTTTTTTAAATCTGTATTTGTAGGAGCTCATAATATAGCTATAACATCGCACAGCATGTACCGTTTTCACAGAAATTAAATGTGTTTCAGACAAAACCATTCTTTATTTCCATGCATTTAAAAATATTTTGGTTTATAAGGTATTAGATAATCTAACTTAATTATTACTAGAAAAGAGTCAAAGAAAATTGATAAAGTCTGCTGTCAAAGGAAAATATAAAACAAACTTTCATTTTGCATGTTTATTATCAAAGCTGACCTCTAGTGGTTACAGAATGGAACAAACGTAGTGCTAGCTTCCTTTATACTCTTATTATTTTGAAGTATTATTGAAATTTTTCCAATCAGATGTGAATGTTTTCCTGAAAAATAATACATTAAAAAATATTAATATTAATTTTCCAGACACATCTCTAGGGGTAGTGATTTGAAATCAGTGGCATCACGTTAAGGGAGCCTAAATAAGGAACAACAGCAGCTCTAGAGGGTCAGAACTCCTATTTCACAAGATAAATGCCAGATAGCTCTATTTTATCCATAGTACTTTACATCTACATGCTGAGTCTGAGGATATTTTAGGAGGGCCATACTCAGCTGCTTAAGGCTTGAAGCAGTATGTTACAGCAGTTCAAGACAATATATTGCACCTGAGGACAAAGAAAGGAACTTAATTTTATGCTCAGGTTCTGTTCACTTTAAAGTTAAGCTTAGCAACCACAGCTTAAAAGCTGGAAACCTGCTTTAAGTCTGAACTGAATGTGCATTAGGTACTGTAAATCTGGGTTTTATTAATATGAAAAAGGAAGGATTGACTATTTGAACTCAAGAAATAGTAAGATATGAGTTCTAGAAGAGGAAACTGCAATTTTTTTAACCTTTTTAAACTTTTTTTTACTTTTTTGGTTATTATTGTTACTTTTTAAAAATTTGTTTATTTTTAGGGGCTGGAGGTGTAACTTAGACACTTGAAAGCATTGAAACCTGGCATAGCATATGCTACTGCAGCTGTCAAAACCAGCAAGAGGGAGAGATCACCAAAGAGAGGCAGAGAGAACGCTGCCATTGTTACCTTCACAGAACTGGCCTGAGTGCCATACTGCTTCCTAGGGCAGTAGGAAAAGAGCAGCTAAGGCCTCAGGTGGCAGCAGCTTTCCCTCTAAATAAAAACAGAGCAATCAAGGTTAGCAGCAGCCAACTTTTTAAGAGCAAGCTTCTCTGGATTGTTTTTCATTGTCTGTGTTTTAATATTACAAATTCAATATTTAACTAGCTTGTGAATTTTATTTGATCATTTTAGCAAATTGTATTTCTGGAAAAGGATGTTTTGTGTCCTTCCCTGTTTTTTTGTTTTGGCTCTTTATTCCAAGATGAACTTCATGTAGTAAAAGGTTTTTAACAAAGTTTGCTGATGGTCCTCCTCTAAGCATTGCAATTACCACAGGTCCAAATCTGTGAGCATGTCTTAGAGGAGGGGATGTGGGGAATATTACATTCTTGCCTGGTTGTAAAAGTCTCCATGTACTCTCTTACACTTTCTTTTATATTTTGGGTAGTAGCAGAATCTCTTTCCTATGAGAAACAGGTGTAAAGAAAGGCAAACTCCCTCACTTGATTTGTAGCCTAGTAAAAAGGTATCTCTAGACTGCTTGGATTACATGTTTAAATTCAAAGGTAGAAATTGCCTCTAAATAGTCAGAGGACGTTTTCAGCTGAGATAACCTTAGTCAGAATCAGTAACAGCTTTTACCTTCCGTGTTGCTGTTTCTTGGTATATGCTGACTTGAAGAGCTTATTTATGAAACTGAAACAGGCTGACACTTTTGACTGTAAACACTAGTTACAGAAATACTTTAATCAAAACAAGGGAGGTGAGAAAGGTGTCTCCCTGGTTTCAACTTGTTGATAAACACTGGGGCTATTTCAGAGAGTTCTGGAGATCTGTCTAGCAGCAGTTCTGTATTACAGCATATTATGTGAATATTTTTTAATAACTGATAATTGAAAAGAGGGTAATCTATTAAAATGTCTGTTTTAGACCCAAATCAGAAAATGCATGGATATTTGCAAAATCAAATGCAGTACAAGCCATTGGGGTGATGTCATTTGGTAAGTGGTTCCTTCTGGTTTTTTTTCAACATTAAGATCAATTGTAAAAGAGTACTTAGTATTTTGAACCAATAATTTTTTTTTTTAGTATTCATGTTAAGCTGGTGTAGAGAAAAAAAATAAATTGATTCAGTCATCCATATGAATGTCATTGTTATTGTGTAAGACATTAAGCTCATCCATTGTCCTTTTGGCCCTAGAGGCTATTGCCACTGTAGCAGAGACAGTGTGCACATGAATCCAGATCACCAGTGCAGGTCATCCTAAAGCACCTGCATTGATGGGTTAGTCTAACTGATAAACTGAGGGGGCTGGGATCATTCTGCATTCCCTTGGGTAACTTCTAAAAGTCCTCATTCTGAAATCTGTTCCTGCCTGCAGGAACTGGTGTATTATTTCTTGTTAACTTTGTGATAATCTGAGGCCTCCCAATGCTTGCTGCTGCCTAAAATGATGCCATGTGAAGTCTGAAAGTAGCAAATGGCTCTGTAGATTAAAAAAAAAAAACAAACTAACTTCTCAAATCTACTTCTTCTTAAGTAAAAGAAGAGCAGGAAGAGGAAATAGCTGTGGAATGGAGATGTGGAGGGTGGGAAATGGCATAGCATTTAAGGATAATGTAATCAGAATCATCTTGGGATGAATATAAACCTTCATCAAATCAACTAAGCAAGCAAAGGTTCAAACCGTTTATCTTTGTCACTCATTGCAAGATTAATGTTTGTATTTAATAATGAGTGGATTCAAACTGTGCTGTGTCTCTATGCATTTATGCATGAATTCATATATTTGCTTTAACTGTCATGTGTGTTTCAGCATTCGTCTGCCATCATAACAGCTTTTTAATATATGGGTCTCTGGAAGAACCCACATTAAAGAACTGGTCTCAAGTCACACATATGTCTGTCTCACTTGCTCTTGTCATCAGTGTAGTGTTCGCTGCCTGTGGATATATGACTTTTACAGAATACACAGAAGGTAAACTGCTTGATCCCTCAATTTTGGTGCTTGCTATAATCCTTGCATTTCTGCCCTGCTGTCTGATTTTTTCTGTAAACATCTTGGTGACTGTAAAAATGCAAAAATCGTAGTATATTTGGACAGAAATAGGACATTCCTCATAGTTACCCAACAACCAAAATGGGATACAAAAATGTCAGCTACGTGCTAATTGGTGTCAGATTCTCAAGTGTAAGTCTCACCAAGTGGAAGTTCCCTTGAATACTTCCATCATTAAAACACTTTGAGGACTAAACAGCTATGATTTATCCACATGGTCCAGCAGCAGAGAGCAGTAAGAACAAAAATTTCCTACAGAGTATCTGGTATATATTCCTGTATATTTTCTTACATTTCTTCCTGTCTGTGCTAATATAGCATCCTAGAGATACTTCCTATCTTTGCAGCAGCTGTTCTGCTGTTATTAATCCTACTGTCCCCTCTGTGGGTATATGAATACACATAAATATATATAATCAATCTTGCATCATGCTATTTAACGTTTTGTTGAAGTTAAAAAGGTATGTTCATAAGAACAAGGTATAAATTGGTTTCAGTGCATTACTTTCTTCAGGAAAAATGCACATTTTATAAGCAAGCATCTTTTCTGTTACTTTATAGTGACATTCTGGATTGTAGGAGAAGGCGTCCAAGCTTTTTCCTTTTCTGATGAGCAGCAACATTTAGTTGTGAACACAGAAATTGTAGGATGGGGATTCCTGGTTTATCTGTCCTTTTCTCCTGCCTCCAGTGCTTACTCCAGCAGAGTAAGTCACTGTCCTAGAAGTACTCTAAGTAGACCGAGTGCAGGCTGGCTGAGACCTTTCAGGTATAGAAAGCTGTGCCTGCAGCTCCCCTCAGTGTATGACTCTTGTGTAAGCAGGTTCCATCTCCCCTTCTGTCTCCCCTGTCTTTTGGCTGTTTAAAGTTAACACCTTATTGCTTCTTCAGTGCCATTGTGATCCTAAAAGCAGTAAATCGTAAGACAGCTTTGTATTCGCATAGAAAAGACCTGATAGTTCATCTGATCGCTGTCTTGCGCCTCAGAGATCATTATTACAGATTCTTTGTGGTAAACACCAAGCAAGACAATCTGAATTCTATAGTGATGCTTGTGTTGTTAGATACAAGATTTGCTAGGTAATAATCCATATGTTTATAATGGGCTTTTGGGGTCAGAATATTTGAAATTCTTCTCTACAGTTTGTTAGCTATGATTAGATACTATCAGGGAAATGCAGTTCTCCACAGGTAACTCTCTCACCTTTTTTTGTGTAGTTGTTGTTCTAGGAGTTACATTTTTAGGGAAAATTTATCTTTTACACTTAAGCTTTCTTTCTGTATCTGTCACATATTTATTTAATCAAACACTGGCATCTCATACAAAATCTGTTTTATGGGGAAGATAACAGATGACAAACTCTGATATGTATATTTTAAAGTATTTTTTTGAAAATAAATGCTACTTGAGATAAAGACACTGCTACCAGCAGGATAAGCTGAAAGTTGCTCCTGGATGTAACTTGTGACTGTAACTAGTTTCTAGTTACATGTCACAAGAGGGGTTCAGAAAATCTCAGTTACTCCAGTAACCTGCACTTCAAGTTGCAAATATAGGTAAATGATGCGAAGTTCAAGCTAATTGGTGTTTTGCTATACCTCAGGAGATATATTTGAAAACTACTGTAGAGATGACAACCTTGCTACATTTGGAAGGTTTTGTTATGGAGTTACTGTAATTCTGACCTTCCCCCTTGAATGTTTTGTTACCAGAGAGGTAAGAATTTATTACATTTTCCCTTTAACACTGTTGTTACATATAAATAATATTCTCACATTATTAATACATATTGTAGCTGAAGTCTATGGTTGATCTGTGATAAATAGCAGCATATTTTATCCTGCTACATGCAATGAGTATGGGGGACTAGTTGTACTGTTTAGACACTGGCCATAGAATGTTGTTTTCCATTCATTATAATATTAGTCAGCATTATATTAATAATTACTTGATAATATCAGGACTGCTTAAAATTCGAAGTTTGGCATAAATGACACTGTTGTTACTGTGTTGAGAATAGCCAAAAAAGCATATTTTACATGCTGAATACTTTTCCTTTTTAGAAGTATCTCCATCTAGGAAATCCATCTATTCAATAAATAATTGTAAGTGGATTTATTCTGTAATGGGCAAATGAGAAAAGACTAAATCCTAAAATCCTACAGGTATAACTAAATCAATCTGGCAAGTGTTCTGCAATTTTAGTAATGATTGTTATGAGTTATTTTTGGAAGCAGATGAAGATGTTTTCTTGAAGCAAGGTAAGTAAAATTCAGGCAGTGTTTTCTCATCCATTCCTTTTGTCTCCTAAGATTAGAAGGTTTGGAGTAAGCTGTTTGATAACATACGGAGAAAAATCAAGGTTTAAAATGTGGTTCTGTTTCAGGTGATTGCCAATGTGTTTTTCCATGGGAACCTCTCAACAGTTTTCCATGTTGTTGTGACAGTAGTTATCATTGCTGTGGCGACTGGTGTATCATTAATGTATGATTGCCTTGGAATAGTCCTAGAGCTGAATGTAAGTGAACCTGTATACTCTTTTATTTAATAAATCACTTACTAATAAAACAGAGCTTTATAAAACCCACAGCTCTACTGAAAATCTTACGTAATTTGACATAGTAGTCAGTAGTAATGTTAGAAGGAATTACTCACTGCTTCAAAATTAGATAACTAAAGGTGAAAGGAAGTTAAGAAGTAAAATTCATATGGTTGGGGAGGGTTTTAGAACAGTTTTGTAGATATGGCAAGAGGCTATGACTTACCAAATGTCTTTAAACCACAGCAGAAATCACTAAAATGCTCATCCAAACTGTATAGTGGTACTGAATTTAGCATTTCTTTCTCTAGTCCCTGCTTCTGATGATGTTGGCAAATTACCAAACACTGGGGCAGATTCTTTCCCAGCTTTCTGGTTTTAAAACAAAACACAAGCCATTGTGTTTGCCTTGTGGTAATTCCCCAGGGAATCTATTTGGTTATATGGGATTCAAAGGGGCACAGATTTTGCTTCATTATTCTTTTACTGGGATGCTGGTTTGTGTTACTTCACAGACCTAAATCTTAATTGTCATGGATAAAATCCTTTGTGCATGTACCTATTTTAGGTGTCTGTACTGATCACTGTTAACAGGTTCTACCATAAAAATATTGGAACTTTTGTACAAATGATGATGCAAAGTTATTCCTTAGGCTGGATTACTATCTTGCCATAATTAAGTTGAAACATAGTGTTTGTTAAGTGTGTGACAAAGTAAACATTCAATATTTCTACATAAAATAGTTCTCTTCTGGCATGTAACTCATATGTTAATCTGCAGTGGCTTTACTATAAAAAGCATTTTAAAAAGTGCTTTTTATTTGTCCCTAAGAGAACATTTAAAGAGGAGCTGATTTTTTAGTGAGAGGAAAGGTTCTACTCTGTCAAAGGGAGCTTTGCTTTCATAAGGAAGTCGACCTAAATCAGGTTATAAATGTTAAAATTATCAGAATTCTTTGAACTGCTGTATGATTTTTCCACTTTTTAAAAAATTTTATTTTTTTAAAGGCAATGTTATATCTAAACTCCTCCATGGGATTATCTTAAATATTTTAATTCAGTTAGCTAGCATTGCAGAACTATGTTTGGACTTTTGCTCTATCTCTTAAGCTGAGAAACTTCGGGTAATCAGATTTAATGCTTCTTGCAACATTAAACTATTATTCTGTATCAGTAAAGCAAAAGCATTTAAATAAATCAGAATTATTTGAAATAGATTAACAGATATTTTTGCATATTATTTGGGACTTTGAAAAAATGGTTTCCCATATAGCAACACTGGAAAAGGCCTTTATTCTCTGGTTTTATCGTTGCATCAGTCTAATCACAACTGTTTAAAAATTTAGGTATTTGTTCTTCACATCTAAATAAACATGCTTATGAGGTTCTTTTATTGCTCTTTCCCACACACAGGGAGTTCTGAGTGCTACCCCGCTTGTTTTTATCATCCCATCAGCGTGTTATCTAAGGCTGTCCAAGGAGCGGTGGAGCCATTCAGACAACCTCATATCCTGCCTGATTCTTGTTCTTGGTGTGCTGGTGATGGCAGTTGGGTTTGTTATGACTGTCTTGCATCCCCAGGAATGTAGCCATGGAAAAGAAATGTTCTACTGCTCCCCTAGTAATGCTTCTTTACACAACAGTACACTTCCACCATAGGTAGCACACCGACCTCCAGACCAGATCGGGCACATCTCATAGTGAGCCATACATGCCAGCTTAAAGGAGAGTAGAACAAAGAGCTGTCATGTTTTGAGATGCACTAAGAATCTTAAACTGTATAACTGTATTTACATACTTGATTTTGTGCTGCCATCCTTTTTCAGGTAAGACTTAAGTTTTGATAGAAACACAAATTCTCAGAGGTGCCTTTCAGCAGACATTACTTGAATAACTTGCAAGTCTACCAAAAAGGTTGCATTTTTAAAATTTAGTCTCCAATGCTGTTTAAAAGCTATAAATTAAATGTTTTGAAATGTAAACTTCTCCCATGTTTCATTGATTTAAATTTGTTTTTATTAATTTTATAATCTTTCATGTATATTTATTAGCACACTATAGTATGGGGGTTTTTTGAAGTCCTGAGAAAAAGTATGTCTGAATCTCTGTGTATTACAATTCTGCTATTAAATTGAAAGACCCTTATTAAGTCTGTCTTTGATTTTGCAGTAATTGTGCTTTAGAGCTGAAAGCTTCCTTTTTACTGGGTCTTGAGTAAAAGGCAATTTTGTATTCTGACTGAACTGTAACTGATACAATTTAATTGTAACTGTTACAATATGTGGTCTTTAATTGAAAGATATTGCACAAATAAATTCACAAGAGTGAATTTAAAAAGATTCAACTAGGCAGTCTTTGTAAAAATTTCAAGATTGACAAAGAAGGAAATTACATTGCAGCTCAGTTCTTACATTTATAATATTATTCATTATTTCTGAAACTGAATTGAAACTAACATTCTAAACCTCATTATCATTCTAGTCCTCTAATTCTTTTCAATATATGACTAATGATTTTGTCATGGTTTGTCAAATTTTGGTGATTTGTTATATTTTCCAAAATTCATTTAACATCAAGGATTCATGTATGTATATATATGTACATGTATATATACATAAGTATATATAAAAATAGACTCACATGCCTATAGAATATGAGTAATTTGAGGCTGGTAATATGAGTATCCTCAGTCATATCAATGCTGTCATTTTGAAAATGTTTTGTTATCAAATCAAATGTGTACTCGAGTTAATTTTTGCATGATTGTGATCCTTGTGGTTCCTCGTGCCAACTAGATGCATAACGCTTCTTCATTTTTATGCTGCTTAATGGGGATGGGGTTTGTCTTCCCTTCATCTTGCATGACAAAGCTATTTCATTCAATATTTCCAGCTAAATAGATCTTTAAGCAAGGGTCACTAGATGGTGATAATACTTGTAAGAATAACACACTTTTAAAAAGTAGTGCTTCCAAAATAAATGCTTTAAATACTACTGGGTTTTTTGTTGTTGTTTCTTTGGTTGTTTTTTTTTAAAGCTGTAAACCAAGTAGAGAGAAGTGTGAGTATTATTCTGCTTTAATTTCTCTACATAGTGTCAACTTTGAGGGTGATAATTTATTTGTTCTCCAGGTACCTGATACTGTCCACAGAGAATATTTCTCACCAGTTTAGATTCAGTAATAGCTGATTTTGTCTTAGCTGTGGGTGAATTGTTACTGAATAGATTCACTTTCTTCTATGCCAAATGGAGTTAAACCTAAATAATATTTCCTTGTGACAGCTAATGAGATGTTTTTGATCTATCATAAATCTCTCATGAGCTTTGCTGTTCTTTTTTTTCTGATTTTTTTTCATGTTGAAGTAGGTTACCTTGTTTCAGGCGTTAATTATAAGCTATCTTTGCTTTAGAGTGTCAGTGGAATAATTTTCATCTCATTCTACTGAGGCTGTGTTGATATTAAATCATGTTTGCATGTCCTTTATGAAGGATGCGTCTTTCTATGCTTTTCTACTTTATAATTGAAAATTTAAAGAATTTTTTTTCTCTGTTCTTTTTAGTTTTTGAAGTGTAAATTCTTAAGTAGTAGTGGTCAGTTAAATGTTTTCATTGCTGATAAAGCTTCTCTTGCCCTTGGAAGTTTCTTTTGCCAAAACTCATTGAATTCAGGTAATCATATGCTCAGTGGTTTGCATTCATGATTTCCCAGGTGATGATGGGGTTCTCCCAGCTATATGTATATTGAAAATTGGAGGTCAGGTGTCATGGACACCAGAATTTAAAGTTAACTGCTATTTGCCTAACGGCTTTATAAAACCTATGGTCCCTTCCTTTCCAATATTACATAGTCTAACTTACCTTTATTGAAATGACAAATAACAGCATTCTGGTAAATGCTTTCTCAGAACCTAGGAGGTCTGAATACAGAAAGATTATACGTCATAACAAAAATTGTGGTAACCATTGTTTTTTGTAAATACTTAAGACTCCCCAAAATAAAATTGTAAAATCTATTGGGCCTCTCACAGGCCACAGCATATGCAGGATCTCACCACAATCTCAGTACTTCAAGCAGAGGTGTGCTGTGCACAAAAGTGGAAGTAGTGCTGGGAGTAGCAATATCCCCAGCTTCAAATGCTCAGTGGTGACAGAACTTCACGGAGTGCATGGAGGGAGAAGAATGTTCCACAAGCACTTGTTGGCAGGATTTTCACATCAAAAGCTGGTAGTGTGACTCACTATTTCTCCAAGTTCCTCTCTCCAGCTGAGAAGGCATTTCAGGACACCAGATGTACAATTACCATTCTTACAGGAGCTAAGCAGACAGTTTGTGACTTTTTAGAGTAGTGTGCTTCTTATCGATCACAGAATTCTGGGCATTCACAAAATGACTTTTCCTCCTGAAAGTTGTCAGATGACCCCCACATATACCACCTGAGATTCCCTAGGGAATTTTCCTTCTTCCTTAAGTTTCTCTCTGGAGGGGGGAGAAAAATGGCTCAGGTTTGCTAAACGGACATATTTCTATATATTTTTCACACAAAATCTTTACATCTCATATAACATACATACATTACGCACATTATCTGCATCTGATAGGGGAGGGATATTTAATTACTGAATACACTATTTTAGTATTTGTCACTCCCTGGAGAACAAAAGTTAAAAGTAGTGTGAGGATTTATTTGGAGTCTGGTGTGAATATGGGGTAAAATTTAGGGAGAAAATAATAAAAGTGGCAGACTAAACAAATGTATTGTGAGTGAAAAACATGCGATTGAACAATTCCCATAGCAGGAATGAGGGAGAAATCCAAACCCAAACATAGTGCACAGATGAGTTATATTTTTATAGTAGTTCTGTTATATAGGGATCTAATTTTAAAAGCAGTTCTTGAGTTTTGGTCTAAAAACTGTATTGCAACATTTGTTATTTGTTTTTTGGTTTTTGGGGGGTTTTTTTGTTGTTTTTGTTTGTTTGTTTGTTTTGTTTTTTATTGTTTTTTTTTTTAGAACTGGTGTAAATTCTAAAATATGCAAAATTTGAATTCAGGTCAGTGAAGGAAATAAGTAGACGCTTTTCAGTTTCTGTCATTCAGTGCTATTGGAGAAGTTGAAATTCAGGTACATGCTTAGTACATGACTCAAAACTCTTCATGGAGAGAAAGTAGACTGTATGATTATTCTTCTTTCGGCTTATCTTTCTGTTCTCTCCTAACTAAATGTTGATTCTAGGTGCTTCATAAGACAATATTGGATGGAAAAGCTGTAGTTGCTGTATGGAATTCCAAAATTGCATTCAAGAAAAGTTCAGGAAGGACTGAATTTTCATATGTGATTTCCTAAAAGAGGCAGTATCCACTAAACACTGGAAATTCCCTCCAAGATTCATGGACTTACTGTATTGATACAAATACAGAAGTAATGAACTGAAGACAAAGCAAGTTAGAAACAAGTGAAAATTACTATTAGATACTGTAGAAATAAATTACAGATGCCATTCTGTAAAACCTGCATTGAGATGGGGTCATGTAAATTATCTTTCAGTGAGCAGCTTATGTCTGCCACAAGCAGCACGCTTGGCAGACTCTTCAGCAGTGTCCTTTGTCCTGATGGAGGCAGGAAAGCTGACAGTGGTGATTTGCTGTCTTGCCAAGAGTGCCTGCCTGAGTTTGCATAGCAGGATGTTGTAACCACCTCTTGGGACTTTCGTTTCTAGAAGCAGGGGCTGTCTTATTTTTTTCTCTGTATTCATACACTACTTAGCACAGTGGCTTCTGATTGATGACAGGGCCTTCTAGGTGCCAGTGGCATAAGCAGTAGTTATATTTTGGTCCTATTTTACTGTTTCTCTACCATTTTATCTTGTTCCAGTCATGAATGGGTAACATAAATACATTACTGGGTGACAGAAGGTCCCTTTGCTTTTATTTTTGGTTATATTTGGGGGAGAAGAAGGTTTAGAAGATACCTTCTCAGTGTTTGGTTCATTACATTTTGTGGCTCATAAGAAGAGGACATGGGTGTCACATGCCTTATTAGTAGTCAAAGTGGTTAGTAGTTCTAGTTTTTGCAGTGCTGCATGAAAACGGCTGTGAAAAAGCAGTACCTTGTCTATTATACAGAGTATGTTCAAATATGGGGCAGTTCTGGCCGTTGTGGAACAATAATTAACTCATCAAAGGAGGAATAGCTGGGGTCATGTGACATTTGATGGAGTGACAGCTGCCTGATTTTGGCCATCTTTCATATCAACCTATTTGGAAAGATAATTTTGAGGACAAAAGGCAAATATTTTAAAGTTTAAACTGACTGCTTGGAAAAAAATGGGATATACCCTACAGAGCAACATAAGTTACATGATTACAAGGACATGTATTTAAAACTCTTTTCCTTATACTGAGTACTAACTTTTTCCTTTCATTATACCTTTTTCTGTCACAAAAAAGGAATGTGTCTAATGAAACTTCATCAGGTAGGTTCCAGGCTCTTTTCTATCATATTGCAAGAGAGATGTTACTGAGAGGTAACAAATATCTTCCCATGCTATTTGACTGAAGAAGTCACTTGACTAGGCACTCACATAAAAAAAACCTAAAAAGAAATGATAAAATACGAACACATGCAAACAATGTCCTGGTCACATAAATTCACTTCTGCTTTTGTTCCTTCTCTTTCTAGTCTTTCTGTGGTTTATTTTTTCCCAGAAAGGATATCTGCCTTTTGAATCGGGTCCTTTTATATCACAGCTCAGTGTTCTGATGTGTGAAGTGGAAAGTCTTTTCTATTTTTTTACATTAATATTCTTAGCATCAGCCTACTATAGAATGATAGACATCTTAAAATAACAGGAGTTTTCATAGAAGGATTATTATCTTCCCTGAACTATGTAGTTAACTGTCTTCCAGAGAAGAGAGAAATCCCTAAAGAGATAGACCCCTAAAATTAAATTTTGAAGGAGGTAACATATAATACAATACCATAACACAGTGTTTTCCAGCATTTTAAATTAGTGGCATGCTGTATGTTGACACCAAACTTTTGTAACAGTGCTAGTCTGCCTGCAGTGCGGGACAAATGGTGTTTGCAGACTCCCATTCATTTATTTAACAGTATACATTAAATCTGTTCCCATTTAATGACTGGGCAGTGGAATGGAATATTATCTTGTCTAAGGGGACAGTAATTTTTAAACTATGCAAAAAGATTATGATGTAGCTCATTTTGTGCAGGAATCTTATTATCCAAGAACAATCTGTAGTGTGCTGGTCCTTCCAGGGACTTCATAACCACCATGAAGCCTTCCTGGAAAGGTGGGACAAGTGTACAGTTACCCAGTTATCATAGGATAATTGACATTTTCAGTCTTTCAGAAATCTCATGTAATTCCATGCAGATTTTATAAAAGAAGAGTAGGCCTCAATGGAGAAATGCAAATACAGAATTGATGGCATATCAAATTGTTGCTGGTGGGTTGTGTGGTACTTGTCCCAGCTGTGGGAAAAGCATGTGGATGCAGCAGTCTTAAACCAGCCCATTGGGAGAAAGGAAGGGGATCTAGACCATAGAGGTATAAAGCACTGTCAATTTTCTTAATTTAGGTTCAGCTACAAAAGCAGTGGAAATCCCAGGCAAAATGTACATTTCTTCCTCAGAGTTTCTCCCTTCAGCCCTGTGTTTCTAGTCTACTGCATTAAGTAGTTTACAGGGCAATAGGAATAGGAAAAGACCATAAGGGTGACTAAGCTGGACCAGTACTGTGACTTTGTAGGTAGAGACGAGAGTGTGAGAAGCTTGAACAGAGGCAATGTGTAGCTGTGGATCCTGTGGATCTGCAGGTGCTCTGAAGGCACATGCCATTGAACTTTTGGAGAAGTTACTCATTGTGAAACTGAACAAGAGAATGCATTTAATTTCTTGCACATGAGAAATACAGATAACATGGCAGAGAAACCTTGTGGTTTTAAATAAAGGAGGAATATTTTTGTCTACTTTCTGTGAATATCCAATCTTGTATTGCCTAAGAACAAATTCAAGCATCTAGGATTGATTTAGTCACCTCTGTCTACTCTAAAGTCCACTGCAACCATTGACTAAAAGGGCAGGGAAACGCAGAAAGATGCAAGGAAACTTGAAACAAATCTTTCAATTTGGCAGCTTCTGCGGCTATTAAACACCAGCTGAACCAGGAAATCAATATAAGCACTCAAAATGCAGTAGATAATAGACAGGAATAATAGATAGGAATACTATTTCCTCTAATACACACATAACTCAATCTGTAGAAGTAAAGAACTCTGGACTTCTTGGAGCAGTATTTGTTCTGAAAGATTTTCTGAGTTCTGTTGCATGCTACTTTGTATTATTAATTGCTGGTAGTCTGTTCCCACCTTCTTTTATTAGAGTGCAGTTGTTCCTTAGATGGATGTTCCGTTGTAATTTTTTTCCCCTTGGAAGACTGTGAAACTAGTAAGGTGCTTCCAAGAGGGCTTATATCTTGGAACTAAAGCAGGATGCAACAAGAAAAACATTTTGGTAGGGCATCAAAAGAGGAGACTCCTGGAACTGAGTAAGAAACTTCATTGAAAATTTGCAAATACTCTCAACTGATGGTTAAGACTTTCAAAACTAAAGCCAAAAAAACCCCCCAACACTGTTCTTGTTCTTTATTTAGATATTATCTGGGAATTCAGAATGTGTTTGTAACATCAGGCATTTTAAACTTCGGAACGCATCCCCTCTGTAGCCATCCATTATTACATGAATTCTTCTGTTTCCTCTAGTATGATGCTAATGCATGACTCGTGGGAGCTTTTAATAAATATGTAACAGAATAAGTGATAAGTCAATACAGCCCTGATGATTTTCCAGGTGTTACCAGAAATTGGGAAATTTGGTTGTTGTTTTAGAAGTAGACCAGCAGATGGTGCTCGAAAATTAGTTCCATCAGAACTAAGTGGTGCCTTTTCAGTTAGGTTTTTTTGTTTGTTTTTATTTGTTTGGGGTTTTTTTGGCTTTGCTGTTTATAGAACGACTATTACACACATTTCTTCATTAAATGGAACTGTGAATAAGGATGGAAGAACAGAATACCCAAGAATTTTTGGAAGTCAGTCTCTGAATCCTTACTGGGATTTTTTCTAGCAATAATTGTTGGGTTTAATGTTGTCATTTATGTTATTATATTACTTAATTTCAGTTCAAATGCTAACAGCTTTATCTCCAAACTCTGGCCTTTCTCATAATCATGATGATGATTATGATGCTTTGTCTTGTAGATTTAAGCATAAATGTAATAATATTTGGAGGGGTGATGGTAGATGCAGATGATAGTCATTAACCTTTTTTAAAAAAACAGAAAAATTCTCTGCTTGAACTGAAGTTTAGCTGCAAAGATACACGGTAATCTTAAGAGCCTTGGGAATTTTATACACAGTACATTAACCATAAAACTTTCTGCAAATCAGAAAATCCAATGTTAATTTTGTGTTCATAAAATAAGCATTGGCCTGTGTTAAAACGCAGTAAATTTAACATACTCTGCCATGCTGCTAACTCTCAGTCTATGGCTGTGACGACCTGTTGACATGCTATATTGCAGGTTCTGTGAATGGTATGCCCAGGTACTTTGAAACTTGGCAGCTTTACAATCTCTGCGTTCTTTGATATTTCACTTGCAGACACCTTGATAAATTCCCACTTCAGTTTATGTTACAGAGTGTGAATATGAACCTGACTTGGGAGCTGTGTAAGCCCCACCCAAGGTATATAGTCTGTTTTTAATTAAATATATTGGCAAGTTAACGAAGATACTTTGTTTGATTAGTGAGAGCTTAACATTGGCAGTAACTGCCTTGAGGTAGCTGTAGTGCAAAGGAGAGAGAGATCTGATGAAAAATAAAAAAAGTGACAAGTGGTGTAGTGGTGGTGACATTTTGTGAGGGAAGGATGAATTAGACTGGTTTTTGGCAGGACAGGCGTGTTGTGTACTGTGCTAACTTGCGTATCAGTGGAGACAGCTGCAGAATTCACAATGTAAGAAGTTTGTGACAAGTAACAAAGTTTGGGCTACATAATTTCCAGGCAAATGCAGGTCGTGTGCACTACACTGGAGTTTGGGATATACAAATTTTATATGTGCATACACACAAAATCAAAACCACCTGTGCATTCTTTGGAAAGAAGAAAATGCAGCTTAGAAACAAGAAAAACTTGCAAAACAATGTGCAAATAAAACAAGATAATGGTCTTTGTCTCTTGCTGCATAGCCTATTGTCATAGACTCAATGTTAAAAATAATCTTTCCATTAGTGTTTCGACAGATGTGTCAGGGGAAAAAAAGTAAGGATTTATCTGTTCTCTGTTAGGTTGCACATAAAAGGAGGGACCTTAATACAGGATCTTCAGAAAAGCATTTTCAAGTAATCACAGCTCTCATAGTCACTCTGCACATGTCTTGGTTAGTTCTTGGCACACCTGCAGCATCCATGAGAAGCATATCTCTGATGGTTTTCTGATGTCAGCTACAGAGACTGCTGCATTTCGAGCAGAAAAAAACCCCAAATTGCTGAAATGTAAATCAGGATTCAATTCAAAGCTCTGTACACATACATACAAAGTGATTTTCATGGAACTTAAATGTATGACTCACGACTTTTGATAGATTGAGGATGAGTCAGACTACTCAGAAAGTCCAAAGCCATGTATATGGACCTGACTGGTAAGCTGTAGGCAGAGACAGAAAAAGGAAACTGTAACTGCCATGTCACAATAATCCAGTTTGGAAGTTACATATGCTATGACGTGTCTTTGAACTCAAAGCTGATCAAACAGTTTTCTATTCCTCAGTTCTTATTCTGCTGGCAGCTGAGGCTCCTCTATGTAGAATACCACTCTTTGCTTTCTCAAATATAGGAATGAAGTAATTTGTTCATGTTGTTAGTAAACAGGCATTGCAATTGTGTGTACTGATTTTGTGGACTGTATGAATTACCTGAAGTTCTGTGACTGAGTTAGGGACAAGTACAAGTGTTTTGTCTGTACATCTGGAGTCTTTGAATACACCTATTACTCTGTACTGCACATGAAGTTAGAGCTGCAGCTTATGTGCAGCTGGAAGTCAAGGCCATCCATTAGTGTCACCCAAGGCAAGATGCTTTGGGCATGTTCTCATGAAAGAGGTCAGAAGCTCCTGTGAAAATAACAAAAAAGATGGTTAAGTAAGTTAAGTATGGCCACAGATCTTTCTCTGTCACACTGTCATCTTTTTTTTTGGTTTTGACTGTTAGTGCTTTTGTTGCTTTGTTACTCTTGTTGCATATGACATTTACTGTGTTCCACATGATGTTCATCAGTTTTCTTGTTCCAGTAAAAACTGTGTTTAAAACTTTGTTTCCTGCTCTGATTTTATAATTGTCTTCAAACAGTTTTATTCACATTCATCTTTGGCTAAGGGATGAGATCATTCTTCTCTTAAACTGAGTGCATATATTTATATTTTTGTAGATCTCATCCACAGTAGATTTGGCCAGTCAGAAAACCAGCATGAATATGCTGAGATGGAGGTCATGGGGCTGAGGGTCATGGAGTTCAGGCATGCAGTTGTTGCTGACTGCTGTTTTTCCGTAAAGAATAGGAGATTGCTGTGACCCAGGTTCTGAAACCTCTGGCAATATGTAGTGGACAAAGACAGTAGTAGGCTCAGAGCAGGCCTATACAAGCCTGGTAGTTTAGCATCTGTTTTGATAACAGCTTCAACAGGAGGCTTTTTTCACCTGATGCTTGTGTGCTACCTAACATATACTGTCCCCCACACCAAAATGGCCCTTCAGGAAAATGCAGTATTGATTATTTCAAAACCTAGCTATTGCAGTAGGTTATTGAGGCTTTAGAGAGGGGGGACTGGTCTCTAGATCAGAGGCCAAATGGCACAGAACTGGTTATATCCACAATATGCATCAGCCCTTGATATCCCCTGGGCAAAATAGAAACTGCTCTGGCTTTAGGCATAATTTGTGTGTGTGGGTATTTAGAACTGTGGGAAGGATGCACAACCCCTCACATGACCGGAAAAAGACTTACAGGTAGCATTATACAGAAGGTATGGGAAGGCATAGTAGCTGGTGCAGTCAAACCACACCAGGTTTGGCTCTATGTTGCTGTCTAATTCAGCAGTACAGACACAGTCTGCCTTGGTGACTGGTGAAAAGTGTGGGACAGATTATCAACTGCCTATCAACAATATCTGGAGATGCTACTGTACCATTTAACGTTTTCAGACAATGTCAGAGCAGGCTGACAAGGACTAGTATAGACTTCTTCATGGAGTTCCCACTTAAATAGGCAGACTGGAATTAAGTCCAGAATTACAGTGGTTTTGTGTTCTACCTGCAGAGGGCATTCATACTGTTCAGTACATCATTCCTCTCCAGCTGACAGTGAAAGGATTATTTATGGTTATCTCAGTTAAGGGTGCATGAATCAGGAGCTTTATGATTATTGGTTTACTGAGCATACCTGTCTTCTGTGAAAATTCTGAGAACCTATAGGTGAGTATATATGAAACAGATGAAAAACGTGGTTGTGAGAGGAGTTGTAAAAGCTGGTTGGATATTTTCCTAAGCAAAAATACATTTTGCTAGCTGAACTACCTTTTCATTTTAAAGCGTTTTAAATTATTGTTGTGAATTTCTAACCCTTTGCATTTTAATAATTTTTACACATAGTTTGTGCACAGTGCAAAACAGTTAAACTCCTTCTTAATAAAGCTACTCCACAAAGCTTGTACTGAACTTGTAGAGAGTGGCAAAAGTTACAAATATGAAAATTTTGGAAAAGACATAATGAAATCAAGCTAGAATTTAGAAAGAGGATATTTTACTTTCTTGGAACCAAGAAGTGTAAGAAGAAAAAGATAATTATATCAGGGCTATTAATCAAGTATTTTTCAAAGTATTTGTTTCAGTTTTAAATTTATTATGAAAGGGATCATCGTTTTTGAAGAGGAGAGCATGCCCCTTTGGCAGGCTCAGGAAGTATCTTCATAAAGTATCTCCGGATCCTGGAAGTGGCAAGGACAAGGAATGTAGACTAGCTGGAAGAACAAGTCTGATAAATGGTAACCCAGGCCCATTGTATCAGACAATGGCAACTGCTGAATAAACACTGGCAGGGCAGTATTAGTCTGCACAAGAGAGAAGCTGAAGCACAGAACACTTGAGAACCTATTCATATTATAGCTGTTGATCCTTGGATGCCTCTGGAAGTGAAGATGACTGTTAGAAAGCTAGCAGTCTAACAGTTGAGAACAGAGCTTTAAGAAACAGAGAAAAAGGAACAAGAGTGGTCTCTGCCCCTTTTGAAACCAGGCATTCTATTTTTGGGGATTTGCTCTTAGCACAAACTATCAGACAATATTCTAGGAAGTCTGTATTCATTATGTCAAAGTGATTGTGAAGTATATAACTGAGAATCCAGGGCACTGAGATGAAAATAAGGTGCTTGTCAGGAGGTCATCCTTGGCAGCAGACACATCTGGATTGCAGTACACAGATTTGCTTTCATGTAATAATTTAGTGTGTATTCATGAAACTGAGAGTGACTGAATGCTATATTTCAAGTTCCACTGTCTGAAAGCTCTCTCCTTGGATGCATATATTTCTGTAGTCTCTTTATACTGTCACCAGCTGCTTGACACAGCTTTCTCCTCTGAACTCTCCTCAGCTCTCTGACAAACCTCATCCAACTATTCCTTAGTGGAACCTTCATAATAAATATTTGAGTGCGATCACTGCAGATGGTGTGCTAGGACTTGCTGCTCTTAATCATATTTTTAATACTAAAACCTTTCTGCTTATTCACACTTCCAGTAAAAGGGTTTATGAGCCTTAACAATTTGAGAAGTGACTAAGGTTACAGTGAATGCCAGGTGGAAGAAATTCAGGAAAGCTTTTATTGTTGACTGACATAGAGATCTTTTTCTGTAGAATCTACCCATCCTTACAATGAGCTCTATAATACTGGGTTTGTGGTGCCTAATGCATGTATTTAGGTATGGGAATACAAAAAAATTCTCTTAGGCCTGCTGGATCAAATGTTGCTAAAGAGATTAAATTGCAACAGTTACCTGACTTTTGTATGCCTTTGGGTAGTGAAAGGGAGAACTGGGGGAGCTGTTGGAACTTGCTGTTTGTTGTAAGTTAGGCAAGGGATTCTACCCATCTTTTCTGTTTCATGTATTGCAGATTAAACACAGGTACTATGCAGGAAGGATCTGCTGGTAAAGTAGATATTGAAGCAGATCTAGCAGTAATGGGAAAAGGCGTTACCACCCCATGCCTTTACTACCAGTTCCATGGTGGCAACCATAAAAAGTTAAGTAGATTAGATTATAATACCAGTGTTCCAAGTAGGTCACATTTTTCATCATGCCAACTATGTAAATTTGAGACTTGACTTCAGAGGCTTTGACCTGACTTACAATTCAGTAAAATATCTATGGTTTTTTTTCATTTAACAAGTTAATAATCTCTGGAAAGTATATTTGGTCTTGATGAGACTTCTCACATAAAAATGATAAACTGTATGCAAAAGCTAAAACATATGGTATAGTCAGGTCCTGAGGTTTCCCTGTAATTTCTAGCATGCTTTTTTCTTACTTTTCTTTTACCAGCTATTAATTTTCTCCTTCAATAATTTAAATCCTTTCAGTTAATCTGTAACTGAAGTACACTTTGCAAACGAAATGGTACAGTTCTAATCAGATGGCAGTCCACTATGGCATTTTGCTATGTGTGATACTCACTGCTATCTGGTGCAACCTGGAGAGATCTCTGGAAAGACCAGCTTGCTGGATAAACACAAGAAGTAAGCTGTGTTGCATAGAAGGATTTAAGAAATATTATTTCATTTCCTTCTTTCCAACATCAGGTTAAAGTTCTTACGGTTTAAGCACATTACAGATTACTAGTGTTCTCTGTCATATCATACTGAGTTTGGATACCTTTTCTGTGCTGTACTCTTGGTTTTTACTTGAATGGGATTTGATTTGCACAGTCATCAGAGAAAGCTTCTAGGTCTTAGTCTTTTTTAAAGTAAATGTGTACAACTTAGATTCATGTTTCTAACAGTTAGCTACAGCTCTTAAGAGAGGATTCTCTTTACAGTGACTGTGATAATGAATTCTGAATGCTGCCCTCACTATCTCCCCCATGTTCTATTTTGCTGAAGATTGTAAAGGGCTTCTTTTCTTATCATAAATGCCAGATGTCTAGGACTCTTAAACAGAAGTAACTTTCAGACTATATCTCATGATTTAAATTAGAGTTACGAGAGAGGCTTAGTTAAAACTAGAAGAATGGACATCTATAAGGGTAGAACTTCAATACATTACAAAACTGCTGCTCTGAAATCTACCTCCTGGCTTTTTTCTCCTACAGCATTGCGATTCAAGTCTTTCTCTGAACTTAGAGTAAACTGTGGAATGTGTTCAAAAATTACATTGAAAAAGCCATCAGTCAGGAGGGATCTTTGCAATGATCAGTAATTTTTGTCAGTACCCGCCCAGGCACATATATAGCACATATGGATATCCTGGTACAAATTCACTCAGAAGATAGGACAGCAGTTTCCAGCTGTCTGCCTGGTGCAGGTGAACAAGCACGATTTTCTGGTTATAGTCTCAGTTACAAACTACGCATGAAAAAACCTGCTGTATGTAGCATTAGGACATGAATTCTTAATAAAATAAGAAGTTTTCAATATAGTATTGTGTCATATGTAAAGCAAGGTATATGTTGTCACAGTAATAAAACCTATTAGGAAAAAGAAAGAAAAAATTTAAAAGCTTCCACATAAATTTAAAATAGTTTTAAGATAATTCCCCCTTCCTCATTATTCCCCATCTAAGTGATCCATAAGTCCACTCTTTTACCCGCTTTTTTGTAATTTAAAGGGAAATGGAAATTTCAATATCTGCAACCTTTGAAAAATGAGACTTTCAGCAACCTTGAAAACACTTGTGCATGCACCTTAAAACATCAGGTAGATCTGCACCCTTAGGAATCACAGAGGATCTTGATCTTGCCCTTGAAGCCAGTAGGATGGAGTTCACCCATGGTGTGTGTTTGTTCTGAATTGGTGAGTCAGTAGAATAGGGCAGAATAGGTTCTCCTCTTTTTCGAGAATAATTTCTATTATGTTTAACTGGAGAAGCATTACATGTTTCTGTGATGTGACTCTTAGAATAGAACAGATTCACTTTTGTTGTTTGCTTTGCTTTCTACAGAACACATATTTAGTCTGATTTGCAATTCAGAAGCATCATAATAACTGTATAAATTGTATCCATGTTAACTATCACTGGTTTAAGTCTTTATGAACTAGAGTTTACCTTTTTCGTATTATTTTGTAACAGAGACAATTTTTATCATAAGAAGGAGTAAAAATCTGTTATTTTATTAAAAGATATAGGCAAAAATAATTTGATTTTATATTCAATAATTGCAACCAGAAATTGCAGTTGTCTAGATATTAGCAATTTAGTTGTTTCTGCAATTTCACTTTGAAATATCTAATTCAGATTCATATTCAATACCTTTCAAGTTTACATAGGAATGATAGCTACTCGATACAGCTGCATCACTTTGTTTCTGTTCTTTTCATAGATTAAGACAGTAACAAATCTGATTTGCTGAAGAGTGTTGATCAAGTCATTGGAGCACGGATCTTGAGGAGTACTAGCATTAAGCTCTTTCAGTCTTGACTAAGGATGAAATTGTGGCAAAATTCAATTGCAATTTTTCTTTATGCACTCAGCAGTTTTTTTCATCAGTGGCACATGAAATGGAAAAAAGGTAATATGGAAAAGTTTAGAAAAGGAACCAGTATTATTATTACCATTAGTATTATTATAGTTGTTGTTATTGCTGCTGCTTTTGTTTCTTATATAAATATTATAATAGTTATACAGTCTATCCTGATAGTTGCTCTGATCTAAAGAGGACAGAGTGACTTGGGGATTAAAGCCTCAGTAAGCAAAGTTAACCATCTGTCCAGCCTAAGGACATTACTTTTACTTGTGCCATGAATTGGCTCCTGTACCTTCATGTCCCTTAACCATGTAATCTGGCCTTGCCAGACATTTTTACCTGTTGATTCTCTCTCTCATCTCAGTCTTCATATTTTATGCTGAAAAATGTCATGTTTCCTTTTAACCTTGATAAGCACAGTCTATGTTTTAAAACAATTTCCTTCGCCCTCACAGAAATCTAGCTTCTGAGCCACTGTGCAGCTTTATCTTCCTGTTCTTTTTCATTTGCTTTTAATGTTTCAAAAAATTTCTGCCCTTGGGACAAGGATTTTCTAAGGTGCATCTTGAATTACTTAAAACGGGTTGTGCAGCAGGGTTCTGTCTGTAAAACCAGGAGACAAGAATTCACTGAAAAAGTGGTTTTGTGACTCAGCTCAAATTGATATAATTTTGTTCAGTCTATGATTGCTTATTTCTCAAATGCAGTTTCATAAGTGGTACAAACTATTTAGGGTGACTCTTTATTTACCTTTTCTTTCTCCTGCTTCTACATCTGGGCAGCTCAATCCTGTTTCAGTCTTTTCTCTTTAACTGTTTGGCCTAAATACATTCTGAAGCATTAATTAGCATATACATGTTTATCTTTGTGAATCTTAGTTTGGAATGAAGCCCATGGACTTGTATTTGCCTATAATGGCCTGACTTTCAAGGTTCAGCCCAGTCAATAAGCATTTCATGCACTCCTAGAGAGAGATAAAACATCTCCTTGTCCTGGTGCCATCTCTCAGGCACACTGGCCTCAGAGTTGTTAATGAGGCCATTCAGCATCGCCACTTTACACAGCATCTAAAGTCAATACCCAAGTAAGTCATTCAGCAGAGCTGTAATTTACCTTCTAACACCACCAAACTGCCTTCACCAGCTCTTTGAATGCTTAAGTGCTTGAAAGGTGTGGTGCATTACAATGTAGAATGTAAGACCAAAGGCAAAATCTTGAAATAATAATTACAGTAAGTTCAAAGAAACTGCATACATCTATAGCTCTCCTTTACCTTTATTAAAAAATGAGGTCTTACTGTTTTAAAGACAGACTTCCAAATATATCTAAAGAACCACAAAACGTAAGAATGGCCTCTCTGTGTCAGATTGAATGTCTTATCTAGCCTGGTATCCTTTCTCAGGCAATGTCCAAAAATGGATGTTGAGGGAACACTAGAAAAAAAAGGGGAAACATATATACTCCCATAAATATCCCTAACATCAAGCAGTCTGTGGTTCAGGAACTTCCTGAGCCAGAGACAGTGCTTTGTATTTAAGAACTCTTGATGGATTTCTTTACCATTAACTTGCCCAGTCTTCTCCAGGAAGAGGCAGGGGGGATAAAATAAATTCTTTTCATTTTGTAAGCTTTGCTTCTGAGAAAAACATTGGCCCCATTCCACAAAGTCAGAAATAACTATAGTGCTGTTATAGCAGTTCAGTGGCCTATGGCACCAGTTAGAATGACAATAGCAATTTCGCATCTCCTGGCATAAATGCAAGACACTGGAGCTACACATTGGTCATGGAGTGGGACTGACATGCATTCAAAATCTTTTTGCTGTATTTAATTGGATTTTTCTTTCCCAAGGAAAAACTTAAAAATACCTTTAATGAGCTACTTAAAAGCTGAATCTTCAGATGTTTTAATTGTGCAGTCATACTGCTATGAATAGAACACTGCACAGAACATCTTCTAAATCTGGTCTAATGCCTGAGTCAGATTGGGTGAGCTAAGGGCATTTCTTTTGCAGATTCCATTTGGAGCATTTAAAGCCGTATCCTAGCTTGTTAATATTTTTATTTTATTTTTAATGAAAATATTTGGACACTTTATGCAACTTTTGTTTCTGATTAGTACACAGCACTTAACTAGAGTGAATTGATAGATGCTAATGTACAGTAAAAAGCAATGTAAATTGCTGCCTGTATACATAGAAATTAGCATGTGAGAATTCTAAGCATTGTTACATTCGTTTTCATGCAATAGTAAACAGAACAAATCCGAACTAGATTGTTAAGCCTCTTTTTCCCCTCCTGATTGTGGCAAGATACAAATGAAACTTTCCAAACTGTGCCTTACTCAGTGGATAGTAAGCAGTGATTTTAGCACAGCAATTTGGAAGCAAGGAAAATTGAAAGAACAGCATCTCTGATGCCAGGAAGAGTGCTTCCTATGGTGTATAGACAGTATCCCTCCATTAAAAACAAATGGGAAAACTAGTGCTAGAAAATGGTTCAAACATTTCTTAAATAAAATTAAACTTAGCGAAAACTGAACTGCTTAAATTAGAAGCATTTCATGATGCTGAATATATACACTGCAGTCTGGTACAACAATAGCAAATAGGTATGGATGTAAGTTGTGTTTTTATACAACACAAAGGCAAGACAGCTTTCTCAGTCTGTGTTGCCAGGGGCATATTGTTATATGCGAGACTACTTTGCTGCTTAATTACCATTTTTGTTTCCGGGGCAGATACAGTGATACATATACTGGTGGATTCTTACCAGAGAATATACCTTGATCTATCCTATCCTGTGTACTGTTGCTAAGCATAGCCAAGGAGAGAAATAATTTCTCTTCTACATTCTCCAGAAACCTGGCTCTGAAACCGAGTTGTTAGCCTGAGCTGAGCTTCACACATATGCTAATTTAAAACTGTCTTTGACATGTCTGCACAAGCTGTGTTGACTACACACAGATGCTCACTACCGAGGCAATTCTGCAAGGAGACAATGGCAAACTGCAGAAAAGAAGCAGTCAAAGCTGGGCTTTGAAATTACTTGAAATTATTTATGCAAGCTCTCAAACTCAGAGCAATAATAATTTTCAGATCAAAACCTCAAAGAATTTCTGTAACTAATGTTTCATCTCCTCGTGATGAACCTTACACTAGACTTAAAACCACATTCAGTTGTAATACACAGCCTTGGGCTCCTGTCCAGTGTGTTTGAAAAGGTTGGTGAA
The DNA here is from genome assembly GCA_013398055.1 of Ifrita kowaldi. Lineage (NCBI taxonomy): Eukaryota > Metazoa > Chordata > Aves > Passeriformes > Cinclosomatidae > Ifrita > Ifrita kowaldi. The sequence continues at coordinate 7,166 of VZRS01000246.1, read as the reverse complement.
CTCTGCCAGGTACTCTGACTGAAAACTTTGTGTAAGTATATGTTCATGACTTTTATTCAAATGTTTATTGGAGAAAAAAAATCCAACTTTCTAAAAGCTTAGAACACTAATAATTTCTGGATCTATGAAGCAGAATATGTGCCTACAATGTGACTTAAATAGAACTTGGTGCAGTGTTCTCGAAACTGCCAGCATATGAAGGTGGGATGAGCCTTTTTCCCAACAAATACACTTCTCCAGGTCCTCAGAATTCACTGTGTGCACATATGTAATCAAAATTATCTTTGATTTGTCTGTGCTGAACATCTCAGTACCATCTTGTGTTTAAAATAGACATGATGTGTCCCTTTGGAGTTCATTGTGGGGCCCCTTCTAGCCGTAGGTCCCTAAAGCAGACCTGAATAAGCACACTGCACCCAGAGCAACTTCACTTTCTGGTTAGCATTCCAGAGGAGGAGTGTCTCTTCCCTCTCTCCTCCCCATTTATTCAATTGTCTAATCAAAGTACACAGTTCATATCATCCAAGAGAAGCATTTACCTCCCTCTCCATGCTTCAAAAGCATCTCAGCATATGGCATTAGATTCCACTAAACGTATGTAGCACCTCCGAGGCTGTCCAGAAGCATGAGAGCTGTAAAGTTACCCAGGCTAGTTCTGAGCAAGCTGGCTAAGTACCAAGAGATACAAATTTGTGCAGCATAAGGCTTCTCCTTGGCTAATATATCTTGTTCTCATGACACAGTACAACCATAGCAATATAGATTTTGGGACCTAAGATAACTCATCTGCTTATAGCTTAGCTATTGCTACATTTTCTGTATCTCTGTTGAAGAAATCCCCAAATCTCTTTTGGATCAAAGTGAATTTTTCTAATAGAAAAAGGAGATTATGTTTCTTGTAGTGTTATGATATATGATACAATAAGCCATAAGCTAATGCATTACTAATCAATTGAACAGATATTATGAATGTATTTCTTTCCAGAGGTGGTTTTCTTCAGAAATGTTTTTTCTGTTTAGACTTTGGAGACTTCAGTGTTGAGGATTTTGCACACTATGTGCATTCATAATGTGGAAATTTAGTGCCTGAGAGCAATTTAGTGAACTTGTAGTTTCTTCTAAACCCCAGCTAAGATTAACATTTAAATTAATTCTTATCTATCTTTCATTGCAACTACCGCGGCTAACATGATTTGAAAGAATTAGACAAAACTGTTTTAAAAAATAATTAACTTTGCAACAGGATACTTCACAGCATATCTGATTCTACACCTTTTATCACTCACTACTCAGCATCATCTGAAGCTTTCTAATATTACTCAATTGCAATGTTAATCCACAGGAATACCTCACTAATTGTTATTTAATGCATCCCCAAAAATACTGCTCAACAACAAAATAACTTAGAAATCATGACATGTAAGCAGCAAAACATTTGCTTTGATGATCCAAAGGCAAAAATAAAATACTACCAGAGTGAAAACACAGTGGTAGTAATGAGAGTACATCATAGTATTATCATGCAGGCGTTAAATATGACCTAAAAGAACAATTTATCTCTAAGAAAGTGAATGCCTGTAATACACATATTAGGAGCAAAAACTATTTGGGACAGTATTATATGTAGTATTTACTACTGGGGAAACAAAAAGGCAGAAATTACTTAGTCCTATATCCTAGTATGCGGGGTACTTTTTTGTGGACTTATTTCTGCTTCGTCTATCAGGCCAAAGCTGGACACGCCCCAGCACCTCAATGTCTTTCTTGTAGCTCAGAACTGAGCACAGGATTCGAGGTGTGGCCTCACCCGTGCTGTGTACGGGGGACAGTGCTCTTCAGTGAAGGGCACAGTTTAAATGGGCTCCCAAACCTGTCCTTGTGCCTACAGCAACGCTTTCAGTGGCTGGATACGTGTGTGTGCATGCCTCCCAAAACCTAACCCGCATTCTGGAATGCAAACACAGAAACGGCAGCTGTTCAACAGGATGCAACGTAAGCTGACTGACTACTCCGTAGAAAAAGAAGTACATATGGATTTAGTTTTCATTTAAACAAAATGAAGAATCATACAATAATTCCTTGTTTTATCTTTATTCTAGAAGGGTAAAAACCTGATTTTTATCATGTCTGCTATACATGATAAAATATATAGAATAAACAGCTCTGCTTTCTAATGTACTTTAATTATGCATCAGAAAATTAGTTTAACAAGAAGAACACCTTTCAGTTAATAATCTGACACCTACTTCGCACAATATTATTCAAAACAACTACAGTGTGACACAGTATGATTTTCAATGTACAAAACTACATTAGGAGTGCATTCAGGTTACATCCTTAAATCAAAAAATGTCTCTAATAACCTGTTAGCTATTAAGAAATTTTAAAAGACCTTGTAAGCAGACCTTTACAGGAGTGAACAATATTCTAAGGCTCCTGTGGTCTATTTAACATTTCAAAAAGCTTTCACCTTATGCAATAATGGGCATGCCTCTTTGAAAATCATACTGTCCATTACATTTCTACAGCATCTTTCATTCAAAAATATTTGTATTCACATTTCTGGCAACTTCTTGACCAGAGGAAAGCAACCACAAGTACTGAAGCCATCTAGGACAACTTCTGACTGTTATGAAAAATGCTATGGTATATTGCTGCTTTTTTAGAACAGGCAAAGCTTTGTTTTTAGTGATTTAACTTATATAAAAATCTCATTGTTAGTAAGACACCTGGAACTTAGCGTCTCTACCTATGATGGAAGGTCTCCTTCAAATATCAGATGCAATTAGCAGTTCTCACTTAATGCATAATTTGAAGGTTATTCTAACAGTAATCAGAATCTGCAAACATTTATACGAAATACACAATAGCACTGAGTACATTCACCAAGTGCAGTGGGTGGCAGCTTGCCACATAGATTAATGCCTCCAGACAAATCATTGTTTTACCTCAAACCGTCAACAAAAGATGACATTATTGCAATGGTGCAATTAATAACCTACCACTTAATTAATTCTTACAATGATATCTTCATGGATCAGCTTGAAAAATCGAGGGAACTTTAAATGTTTTGTTGTGGGGATTTTTTTCCGTTGGCTATTCAATAGGAGAGACAATGATTAGTGTGTTAATAACCCACTTGGTATTCTCTGATGCGGCCTTCTGTTTATTGTGTATGAGAGTTATGTTTGCTTCGAGCTCAGGACAAACTTCATAAAAATAGAAAAATTTTAAAAAGAGCATTTGATTCTGTCAACATCTTTTGAAATTCGAACACAGAACTGATTTTCTATTGATAAAGAAACGAAGTGCCATAGGAGTCCAGAATCTGTCTCTAAAAACTGAGACCCCGAAGAGAAATTGTATCTCTGGTATCTCATAAACCCAACTATTTTAAGTCTAGTTACTGTAAAACTGCCACTGCAGAACATGGCCTGCAGGCACTCGAGTTTAGAGCCTATAGTGTTTCTAGTGATCAGAATTTCAGATGTGTTTAGTTAACAACCAAGATAAGAGTAAGACATGTGGTGGTTTAAGACAATAAACATAACCTCTCCCCTCTTAAAATGAGATTGGCATTATTTAGTGAACTGCATTTTTAGATAATCTCTCAGGCTCTATTGGAAATTGTCACCATTAATAATGGATTTTTTAGTTATTTCCCTAATGTCACTTTTCTGCCAGGCATTGCTGAGTTTCTAGTATGAGCCCATGTGAGCTATTCAATAGATTGCAATCTTTCTGGCATTAATACTTGCCAACAGAATTAGACTATAGCATGTACTGGTTTTCAAATGAGATTATAAAGGGAGTGCTACAACAGTTCCTTATCTGTTGGTGATGAAGCAAAGTTTATTAGAAGGGATGACAACATGACACCAACACATGTAATTATTCTAACTAATACACAATCAGCTACAGGGTCTTCAGTTGAAACATCATTATACTCTTGAATCATCTCACACCTTTGCAGCATGGAAGTTTCATTACAGTTTAGAAGGTGCTGTCACATAATGGTTTTGCTCAAGAAGTAGCTGGTTGGAATCAGAGTGTTCTTATACTTAAACCAATGCTACAAACTGAATGCAGAAAGTTACCGTGCCCTGATTGCAGGAACAGTCAACATGCAAAAGAATTTGTCAACCTTCGTCCTAACCTAGGAAGTTGTGCTGGTGAATCCTCCCCCCTCACCCCCACCCAACCCCTTTCCAGGCTGCAGTATGATCTGAGAAAATGCTTGTTAGGTCTCATCCTTGAAAACACCACCTGGGCTCAGTTCTTTCTGAGCTTATCAAAAAACACTGTCCGCTCTCAGGAACTCCTAACAAGCTTCTGTTTTTCTCCTGACAAGCCTGGAAAAATATTTCTCCAGCCTGAATGGCATGACATTCCTATTCTCATGCTTTCAAAGAAAGTGCTGACCCAAACTGCGGCCAGGATGAAACATTGTTATGGCTAAAGCCCACTCTCTTGTGACCCTACAAACAGCGGTCCAAGGTGGGGCCCTTTGAGCTCTCCTGGACCACAGTGGGCCTGTGACCAGCAGTCTCCCTCTGAGTGGGGTGCCTCTCAGAGCCAGCAAACCCTCAGGTTTGCTATACCTGGAGGATCACCAAACACAACCTGTCCTGTGCCAATACCCTCACTCCTTGAGGCCCGATCCTTCACCCGTTGGGAGATGCAAAAGCATCCAAAGTGAGTATTTTCACTGACCTCTGAGGGAACTTTTTCCACAGGTACCTTATCTTGCACTGACTCTTTCTGCCTGCGTGCATACCCTGCGTGCATATGCTATAACAAATCTGGAAGTTAAGTTATAGTTATAATTTAGGCTAAGTGCTGTTAAGAGTTATTTCTCTGTTAGGTTGTTAAGGTTAAGATATAAATTAAGGTATAAGTTAAGTTAAAGTACTGTTAAGTTAAAGTGTTGTTAACCTTTAGGCCGCATTCCCTTCATCCTTGTTTACACTGCCTTTACACACAGACACACACATACACCTAGGTAGTTATAATTCATTTCTGTTTTGATTGTCTGGATTTTGTTTGGTTTTGTTGTTGCTTGCTTTCCCCTTGTTGTGCCTTAGTTGCCCTTTGTAAGTAGAGTGAATCTTGCCAAGGAATCTGTTGTGCTTTGTAGTTTAATATTAAATCTGACTTTTGCTCATACCCTTGCTGGTGAGTCTTCAAGCGATCTCAAGCACAGTTGTTCAGGACAGAAGTGGCCAAACAATTTGAGGAGTGTGAGAATAGAAAGTGGACTGTCAAAAGAGAAAACAGGTCCAAAACTTACATAGGGTCTTAAATGAAATTGTTCCTGAGATTCTTAATTGATCAATTCATTGAACATTGCCTCTGTGAGAACTGGACCATGGAAAATCCATCTGACTCACCAGTGATTAAGTTTTTGGTTTAAGAAACATACACAGATTAATGGGGTGTGCCTGATAATGGCATGTGGTTATTCAGGGTGTGAACAACCTCTAGGGTCTCTCAAAGCAGGTGGCTTCAGGCTTAGTCTCCAGTGAAAAAGTAGAAAAGCAGAAAAAAAATCTTTATTGAAGAAGCACAGTGCAGATGAGAAGGGCATATACGGGGAGAAGCAAAATGTTATTAAAGTACACTAGCTGTACAATGCTACATACAGTATTACACTAGCTGTGAAGAATATTAACATCAAGTATTATGAATATTAACATCGAATGGTCAATTATATTAATTTTCTTCAGATATATAATCTTAGAATTAGTCAAGAAAAGGACTTTTATACTTGAATGCAACGTTCTACTTTCATCCTATGGAGAAAAAAAGAACGGTATAAATGCTTTGACGTTGGCTATTTTTCAACTTTTGTTAAGCACTGGGCAAAATATTACCCGTATAAAGAGTAGTATGTACTGTGCAATGTCATCTGGTCCCACGGCACAGCAGGAACGGCGCTCTGTGCTGACACAGGTACGCAGCGCGTTAGTGCCCGATCTGCTCAGTAGTTACTGCATAGAAAAGATCAGGCTGAAACCACCCCGACCCCGGGAGCTCGTCACCCGTGACACGGTGGGGCTCAGCCGAGTCCCGGCGCACTCGGCAGCGGGCACAGGGCGGCCCAGCCCCGATGGCCGGGCAGAACAGTTTTCCTGAGGGTGCCGGACCCCACCGCGGGCTCCGACCGCATCCCGGCTCCGTGCTCCGCGCCTGGCTTTCCCCACCTGTGGGGATTTCGCCTCGCGCCCTGGTGGCTGGAATGGGAAAGGGCTGAACCCGAGGCGGCTGCCGGGACGCTTCGCTCGGGGAGAGGAAAATTCCAGCCGAGAGGAGCGGCCCTGCCCCCGCTGGCCGCTGACAGCCCGCGGCCGGGGCCGAGCGGAGTCCCCGCTCCGGCCGCAGCTGGAGGGACAGCCGGGTGTGTGGGGGCGGGAGGGAGGCGCTGGGACGGGAACAGGGAGTCTCTGTGTCTCCGCGCGTGCCGGAGCGGGGAAGGTTCCGCGTTTCAAGTTTCTCGCCGCCAAGTTCGCTTTTGGGTTGGTTTGGTTTTTTTTGTTTTTTTTTTTTTGCTTCTGTGTTTTTTTTCCCCTCCGCCCAAGGTGTGGTTCCGCGAGCGGCAGGAGCCTGGCGCAGCCCGTGACCACGGCCGCCGCCCCGGGCAAGCGACCAGTGTCCGCGCTGTAAACAGCGGGGAATGACCGGACTCGGGGTTGAGGCGGCGCCGGGGGCTACGGAGCGGAGCCGCCCTCCTCAGCCCGCCCCGAGCAGGTGAGGCGGGGAGCCGAGGTTGTGCGGGCGGGTCCCCGGCTTGCGCCCGCCCTGCGTTCCCTTGGCCGCCGGCATGGACGGCCGCGCTCGGCGGGCGGGTGCCCCGCCACCCCCCCGGG
>VZRS01000245.1:0-73836 GCA_013398055.1 Ifrita kowaldi | reverse complement strand
CCATCGGCAAGGGCAACTTCGCCGTGGTGAAGCTCGCCACGCACCTGGTGACCCGCGCCAAGGTGAGTCCCCCCGCGGGGGTCGCGGCGCTGCCCCGGTGAGCGGGGAGGGAGCGGGGAGCGGCCCCGAGCCCCCCCGCCGGCCAGCGGGCGCTGCCGGGGAGCGGGGCCGCTGTCACGGGTGACACGGGTGTCCCCGCGGGTCCCGTGGCACCGGGATAACGTGGAGGTGGAGCGGGGGGATGCTCCCGTGGTACCCGGCGATGCTCTCGGCGTACCGGGGGGGACACGGAGGGCAAGCGGGGAACAGGTCGTTTCTTACCGAAACGATGAGAATCGATCGTGGCCGAGTCTTCAGGGCCGTGAGGAACCGCGGGGAATAGCGCGGGGAAGGGCCTCCCGAGGGAGCGGCGGATCCAGGTGGATCCAGGTGCGGGCGCGCTCGCAGGTGAGCCCCGGAAGATGGCAGGAGATCCGGGTGGATCCCGGCACGGGCGAGCCCTGGAGCACGGCAGGAGATCCGTGAGGAACGGCAGCATCGCCGCTGTACTCCCGATTGTGCCCGTGACACCGAGCTCCCGGAGAGGGCTCGTCCTGCTGCATGCACCAGTGCTGCTACAGCGGGATCTTCCCGAGAGCTGCGGCAGGAGCGGAGCTGCTGGAAGCAGGGCTGGCATGGGCACACGGCAGACAGGCCTTAACCAAACCCCTGCGCTTGCCCTGCTCTTGGCTCTGTGCTGACTCCTTGGAAGCGCTGCGGAGGGAGGACTGTGTTGGCTGGGATTGTCCCTCTGTCCATTCCCGGGGTTGTCGCTCTGTCACTTTCTGGGGTTGCCCCTCTGTCGGTTTCAGGAGTGACATTGTTTTGAAACACGAGGAGAAACCATCGCCTTCGTTTGTTGGAGCTCTGGCTCTCTGCCCGGATAATAAAGTGAAATTAATTTCAGGGGCTATTTAAACATCAGTTATAACACCTCCTGGACAGTTCTTTTCAGAGCTGGGCTGTATTTGCCTGCCCTGATGGCTATTTTGTGCCTGCAAGTGCTCGATGCCACAATTTAACCTGCACTTGAGGTGTTCTGTGCTGTTGTTCTCCCCATGATAAACCTCAACCTTGCTGAGAGAAACAGGTTGATGGGTTCAGGTGCTTCGAGTGCAGGAGACTGACCCCTCTGAGTGGAGATCACTCCTGGAGAAGGAGTGATCCAACTCCAAGTTGCTTTCCTGTTCCTGTTTCCAGACTCCCTCCTCTGGTCAAGGTTTCTTCTCAGTGGTGCTGACTCTGAAGTTTGTAAAATACCAAAGCAGAGACCATCTTTTGTGTGGGAATAGTTGATTTTGTCTGAAGAATGGCAGAATATGCACACAGATTTTGTCTGCAGGGCCAAGGCTGGATTTTACAGGTTGGCTTTGGGTGATGGAAGGGGATACTAAGCTTGGAAAGCTTTGCTCTATGGCAGTGTACACTCACTCCTACTGCTCTGGAGTGACCGAGGGAGGGTTGTGGACTTCAGGAAGCGCCTTTCAGGTGGGATGGTGAGGTGCTGGGAGCTCTGCAGTGTGGGAGCGGCGGGTTTGACCTGCAGCACGTTCCCTGCACAGGGCAGATCCAGTCCCTGTCCCTCTGAACTCTGAGGGCTCCCCGAGCCTGGGGAAATACCTGTGCTGGAACAACTGCCATCTGTTCGGCTGAGCTGGGATAGCTTGGAGCTGAAACTTGACCTGGAAGCTTTCTCAACTCCGAGGTCAGGTTTCCTTTCAAATCCCAGCCTCTGGAGAGGAGTGTGAGTGAACGGATTGGATTCTGCCTGCAGACCCTGAGCACTGTGGGTTCAGTACTTTTCCTTCGCTGACAGAACTGTTGCTGTTGGCTCTGGGAGAGGAGTGGGGAAGCAGAAAGGAGCTGCTTGGTTCAGGCTCTGGGACTCATGAGGTTGGAGGGGAGGTGTTGATGTAAATGCCTTGGAAAGGGCAAATCCTTACGGGGAAGCGTTTTTGACTGGCAGCAGAAATACAGAATAATGCTACTGCGAGCTTGTCTTCATCACAGTTACACTTTTAACACGTTGACTTAATGGAAACAACTTGGAAGCGAGTAAAACCTTGGCAAAACGGTCCCATTTAGGGATCTGAAAGAATTCTTTGATCAAGAAACGCAGGCGCAGCCCGGTTGCTGCCTGTGCTGGCAGCCCCTTCCTGAGGTGATCCCGCTCTCCCAGTAGTAGCTGCGTAAGAGAACCGGGCAGTTCAAATATAGCCACCAAATCCCTGCACAAACTTGACCCCGTGTCACATTCTCTTAGAGAAAAGCAAGTTTGCTCGTCACGGCCCCTCCTTGGGAACCGCGCTCCTCCACTGTCTCAGAAGGAATTCCACTGCGAGTGTCTGGGCGAGCTTGGAAATAGATGTACCCCGTGATATTGGGCCTTTTCCAGAAGGTGAAATTAATGACGGCGTGGGCTGGTGTCCATTGCTGAGCCTGGAATTAGAGGTGCTCTGTGGATGAGTGTTGGATCCTGTTTTCCTTTCTGATGGACATTTACCAGGTCGAGTGGACTTTGACACGACAGCTCCAGATAACAGCCGGAGCATTCCTGGCTTGTGTCCCCTTTTCCCTAAAAAGAGAAATGGAGGGTAGTTGGGTGCCTGGTCTGATCTTAAAGGACTGGGATTTTCCTGGCCCTTGGCAAGTTGAGCACTGCGTTTATTTAGAGAGAGGAGCAGAGCGCCCGGCCCTGCTGGGCTGGCACGTTCTGCTGACACCGAACGTTGCAGTTTACACAGAACTGCATTTCAGGAGCTGAATGTGGGTCAGCAGTGCTGGGGACACTGAGGAAGGGGAATGTTAATCATCCCAAAGGGCAGGAGGCCTGTATTCATAATTGTCTCTGCTGGAGCCGATGGAATAGAAAGGAACAGTCGGCAATTTACATTCAGTCCCTGCCCATGCAAAGTTGGACTCTTGTGCTCTGTCAGAGCTGCTCCGATGGCTGGGCAGGAGCTGGAGCCACTTCTCTGACCGGGACGAATTGGGCACCTGCAGGATATCTTGCTGCATCCCTCCTTCTGTCCCCCTTTCCTTTGTCTCTTCTCATCTTTTACAAGAAACCCATGTTTCTGTACTAAAAACCTTCAGAGTGACCTGCTGAATAAATTGTTTTCCACAGAATTTCCATTTATAAATCATCCAAGTGACTTCATTAGAATTCCAGCTCTGTTCAGACGCTGGGGTTGTTTTTAATGCTACATGTTTTCGTAAGAGCTGGTCAGGGAATGTTCACGAGTGTGCCGAGGAGCACATACCTTATGTTCCCGTGCTCTTTGGGTGTTGTGTGTGAGTCTTCAGGGGCTGTTGGGGCTGAGGAGGACAGAGAGGGATGCTGTGGTTGCTGGGCACTGCTGAGAGCTCTCTGCTGTCCTGGTTCCGTCCCTTCCAGCAGCTCCATGTGAGTGGAGGCGCAGCCGGAGCGCGGAGCAGCGCGTACCTGCCGTGGTTGCACTGCACTCGTGGAGCGTTTCACTGGGAGATGAGGAGTCACTTTCACATCCATCTTTCTCTAGAAATGGAATTGACAGTCCTGGGAGAACACAGCTCCTTCCCAGGTGCAGTGATCTTCCTGCTCTGCTGCCTTAGTTTCTTCCAGGCTGGCTGTCAGCTTAGGTTTGAGTTAAATTTCAGTAATACCTGGATGGGTAAAGCTCGGAGCAAGTTTCACTGGCTGTGTGTCGTGGGATCCTGTTTAAGGGGTACCTGGAGTCGTTTTACTGGACAGTAACCCGAATCCTGATGCTTTAATCCTTGGCAGAACACAACCCTTCTACCAGCACAAGCACAACTGGAGAAAGGCTAGAATTGAGTTGATTTTTTTTTAAAGCTTTTTAAGGAGCTAAGCCTTTTCTGGAGAACGGGAGGCCGCTCTGCCCTCACTGGGAGAGGACGTTCCCTTCCATGTGAGAACAGGCTTAGTTTCTGTGGTTTGTCTTTGGGTGAGTTGGAGTCATCAGTGGAACACATTTTTCACCAGAATTCTTGGAGGTGGGCGCTGTGGCACTGAAACCCAGGATGGAAAGCGTGCTGGCAGACTCCATGGAGAGTTGGGCTTTGCTCTGGGAGGACTCAGGCTGGGTTTGGTACACTCTGGTCTCTGAGCACGGGGGCCTCCGGCAGCCGCAAGGACTTGCCTGGATTTCTCTCCTCAGATGCAAAGCGCTCTCAGCCCAGAGGGTGGAAAAGTCTTGGTGGCTGCTCTGTCCTGCTCTTCCCGACCTCGGACGTGCCGCAGCGAGGCACGTGGCTCTGGGCTGACTGAGGATTGCTCCCTGCAGCCAGCGTGCCCGTGTGATAAGCCCCGTGCCGGCGCTGCCCTGACTCATCGTCCTCGTGTCGGATGGAATTGTTCAATACCGGTGCCACACGTTTCGTAATGACCCACGCCAGGGCCTCGCTTGGCCACCTTTCATCAGTCATTTTCCTTTTCTTTTGCAGTATTTGGTGGTGCTTCACCTGTCCTGCTTCTGATTTCTCCTGGCCATAAGGAAAGCTGATGGCTGTGGATGGCTAATTCCTCAGGCAGCATTATCCTGCTGGTCACAGGGCCCTTGTTCTCCTTGCTTGTGTGCTGCAGGAGAGTTGTATTTTAGTTCTCATTTGGTGGGGAGATTTAGCAAAAGCCTAAAAGCTAGAAATGAACTTTGGCTAAGCAGAGTTGCCACAGTGGGGATAAGAGAGAGTATTTCCTAAAACCTCAGAGAGCCATTGCCTGTATCAACTGTGGGCTAAAGTACTGACATTTTATGTTTCATTTCAATGTTTTTCTTGCTGTAGCAAATAACATTTGATTACCGAGATGTTAATGCCAGAGCATGATTGAATTGGAGACCAGGCTGCTTCTTGAGATGCTAACAGGTAGAAACAGGAGAGCCAGCTGACAGTGGGCAGGGTGAGCTAGGGGGCCTGTGGCACGTGTCCTGAGCCTTTTTGGGCAGGGAGAATATTCTAAGAGAGCCAGGATAATTAATACCTACTTCTCAGCTGTGTGGCTATTAGCTTGTTTGGGGGGTGAGGTGGGTACAACTTCTGTACCTCTTCAACCTGCCTGCTTAGCACGTCCTGTCTGGAGTCCCTTCCTCCCAAATATTTGCTGTACCAGAGCTTTGGGGCTGCTGCAGCAGTAGGCAATCGCCACCTGATGAACAAGGTGGTGGCACCTTTGGGCAGGTACAGAGGCTGCCCCTGTGGGGAAAAGCCACTGATGGGAGCAGGAGGAGGAACGGCTGTGACACAGACAGGGATCAGTGCCTCTTTTCCAGGAGGGTCTCTCAGAGGTTTGGTGAATGCTGCGGAGGCCTAATGAGGGTTTCTAGAAGCTGTCTCCTCATTTGTGTTTGAAGGAGGAATTACATGAGAGGGAAATAAGGAAATGGCAGTGTGTTGCTGGGAGACTGGGCTCCTTGGGTATTAGACATTTTCACAGAGAAGCAGCTCTAAGCTCCTTTTTCCCACGTCCTCTCGCTGGGTCCTGTATCAGCCCTGTGCAGTGGCTGTACAGGGTGCTGCCCCTTCTTGCTCTCACCAAGACGATTGCATAACAACTCTGTGTTTTTCCCCATGAAAGTAAAGCTTTGGGAAGTTGCTCCAGCGTTGCCAGCAGAGTAGAATTCACAGTTTGTGGTGGAAGTTCTCCCTGGCCGAAGAGACTCTCATGAGAGTTGTGACTTCCCTGTGTGACCATGGTGGGTCTCGTGGTCTGCACACCCCCGGCAAGATGCTGCCTTTAGCTGAACCTGCACGAGCAAGGGTTGAACTGGCTCCAGAGGCTCCCTTTGGGGGAGGTTTAAATAGCGCCATTTGGAGATTCTCTAGTTAAGCCATTGTACTCATTTAATGCAGTCAGGGCCTTTTTGCTGATCCCAGGCCAGGGGTTTAATATGCTGTGTTAACACTTAAATGAAGAAACCACTGAAGGCTGATTCATTATTAGTCATTATGTGTCTTTTTCTAGTAATTCTGACCCCAAGTCTCTCTACTTGAGGCTAAACCTCGCCCTCTCTGCTAAATGGCCATCAAAAGGGTTCCATGAAAAGGGAATTATGTGGCTTCAGCCAAGTTTCAAAGCAGTCGAATCATGCTATCCCACACAAACAAACTCCCACAGCCAGTGGAACTGACACGTTGAGCTCAAAAATAGCCCAGCGTGTGTGGGGGGAGCCGAGCTGAGCTCTGCTCTGCACGTCAGAGGATGGGCAGGAGATGCTGGGACAGCGCAGCAGCAGCAGCAGAGTTAGATCTCGCTGGAGCCTGTTGGACCTGGCTGAGTGTTATCTGGAAGCTTTGGGTTCTTTCAGAGCACGTGGTCTGATCACAGAGAAATGTTGCTGATTCTTCTGGTTTTTCTCTGCATCCAGTGTTGGGGACAATTCCCTGCCAGGGCAGCTGCAGCTTGGAAGAGCTGTAGGAAGGAGCAGGTGTGTTGAGAGTGACTCCAGCATCCCTCTGTGCAAGATGTGCAACTTTATCATGGGGAGGTGGCTTAGGCCTGCAGTTTGTGGCCATGGTGGCTTTGATTATTGGTATAACTTGGTGTCAGGAGTGCAGATGCTCTTCTTGGAAGTGCTTTGGCCATGGAAGGTTTGAAATGAAAGTATAAACATGAGCGTTGGTTCACGCCCCTCAGCTGGGGTGTGTGCAGGAGTGGCTGCCTGTGCAGGGTTTGTGATGGCAAATGCAGCACTGGGAAACCTCCCCATGGGATTTGGGAGCTGGAGTTGCTGAGAATCTGTCTGAAGGAGCGGGCGAGTAAGGCGGGGATGCAGATGCAGAAAGCAGACGTGCTCTGACACGGTGCAAGGCGCAGCTGCAGCGGGTTGTGGTTCACCTGGCCTGGGATGGGAGCGCTGGGGTCGGCTGGTCCAGAGCGTGATTCAGCACAGCCTGCAGCAGGTCAGCTGAGCCACGGAGAGAAACTGGCTGTGTCTTCCCAGGGACTGGAGTGGGAGCCTGACCAGCTTCCCAAATCCTGCCTTGGCTGTCTAACTAGGGCCTGCTGACAGGAGTGATCTGCGTGTGTTGAGTTACCGCCTTGATTTGCAGATGGATGGAGGGCCTGGCCTGAGTGCTGGTGTTGTGCAATGCAGGAGGTGGCTGTTCCCGACAGCCCAGTTGGGTGTTTCCATTGTAGTTCGGGATCTCCTCGACGTTTGCCACTCTCCTGTATGGTTTGGCTCTGTCTTCAGCTCCTTAAAGCGTCTGCTGCAGTTATAGGGCATTAATTATAATACATTTTGAAGATGGTTTAGAAGAAAAGGAGTCTGTGGGGTATCAGCATGCAACTGCAGGCCTGGAGCTGGAGGCCGGCGTGGTTTGACAGGGAGCCAGGCCCAGGACGACTGTCAGAGCTCCATTAGCCGAGCGCACGCCTCGGCACTACTGGGAATACAGAGAATGCGGGGCTGCGGCAGCAGATTAAAGTGTTTCAATTAAAGTCTGGATTTGGAGGCTGTGTGCGTCTGCTGCCTTTCAGCAAGCAGATGGATGTTTCTTGTCTCCTTCCAATAACTTTTAAAATGTGGTTGGTCCTGTTGGAAGGAGTTCTGAATGAGAGGGACGCAGCGAGGTGTTTGCAAGGCTGGGAAAGTGTGCGTGCATTTCTGCAGCAGAAGGGAAGACACATTTTTTCCAGGTTTTTCCTTACCTAAACAAGTCAGTCTCTGCTTGTCCTGGACTTTCAGCTGTGCCTTTTCCTGCGTAACCTCTGTCCATGCAGAGAGCGTTACATGCGGGGATACCTTTGGAACGTGTGTGGAGGATAGCAGGGATGGGTGTGTGACCGACCCATGGGCATCACACCGTGGGCACAAGGGGGTTTTTTAAGGCTCTGGGATCTGCTGTCATGTAACCTGAAGTGTTCCTGAATTTTTTGCCTGCGTTCAGGCTCATCAGGTACTCCCAGGTGTGTTTCTGGTCCCTCTCAGGGGACAGTATCTTTGGAGCCCTGAGGCTTCTTGCTGTTGGGCAAAGGCAGCTGAATTGAAGCTGATGCCTAAAAACTAATTGTGGCATTTCACAACATAAAGTGTTTCTAATGGAAGGAGAACGTTTATGAGCTGTGTGTCATTGTGTGTGAAGTGTGATCAAATAACACACTGAATTGCAGCAGCGAGCCTAATTGGAGCTGGTTCCTGTCTGTGGGATGGAAGGATACGGTCTGTTCAGGTGTCGTGCTGCTCCTGCAGGCTTGCAGGAGTCTGGAGCGGTGCTGATGCTCAGGGTACCCTTGCCAGGTAGGCAGAGCCAGTTAGATCTTCTGAGATACAGTCTTCAGACAGTGACAGTGAAGAATTAGGAGGAAAAAATGCCTCTTGTCACATGTGTATCTAAATTCTTAAAGATGTTTGTCTGTGCCTTCCTTCAGCTGAAATAATTAGTGCTATAGGAACGGGTTTGCTTTTGTCAGTCACTGTGACAGTGTAATCACGTCTCTGCGTGCCCCAAATTTTCATTTAAGCTCACAGCACTGGCAGCAACCAAAGATGAAAAGTATTAGTCTTGGTACTTAGTCTTTCCTCTCTAGATGTGCTTGTAGGAAATCCTTGGGCTGTAATCTTGCAAGTGGCTCTGTCAAGGTTATCAGCCTGGCTGGAGTGCCGCTGACGGGCGGACGGGCTCCGGGCAGCCTGCGCGGCTTTTCCCGGCTCCCACTGAGCGACCGCTGCTGCCGGGAATTGTCCCGGCCTCTGCCCTGCCTTGGACAGAGCAAGGATCGTGTGCTGGGTGATTTACGGCAGGTTCTCTCATTCCCAGGTGGCCGGCAGACAATGGTGCTCTTTTGCGGGAAGCTCCTGTTGTAGCCGGTGTCCTCTGCAGCCCGAGGCTGGAGCAGCTGTGCCTGCTTTCAGCAGTTTTGGAGGTCAGAGGACTCCCCCAGCAAACCGATAATGATGCAGCTTAGCTTGTGCTCTATTTCTTTGCACATGTAAATATACCATTAGTGAAACCGAATTGCTCTCCAGCAGCCATGAAGGAGCATGTTCTCAGCTCTACAAAGCCCATCTATGTTCTCCCATCTCTCTGACACAGTGAGGGGGTTGTCACTCGTACAGCAACTGTTTGTTTTCAAGCACAATCTCATTGGAAACCAGTAAAAATCATTCTGATTCATTCTCTATACAAGGATTTTAATACTTGGCTTCCACAGAGGCTGTTTTTCCCCTTGAGCTGCTCTGGGAAGTGTAAGATTTAAAAAAAATCCAAAGACTTTTCCTTTCTGCTGGTTAATTCAGCTGGTTTATGTTAGAAACAAAGTGCAGAGTTGGTGGAGAAGGAAACCACGGTCGCTCCCTCCCCCTTGCTGCAGCGTGGGTGTCGTGTGCCCACTGCCCTGGCAGCGCTGAGGTACACGGGGAAACCTGTGCTTAGTCAGAACAAAATATTCATGTGTTTTTCATCCAAGCTGAGACTCCCATTACACAGTAAAATGACAAGTGAAGGCTGACTATAGGTATTTTCCCACTCAGTGGGCGCTTGTGCAGTTTCTGAGTCATCAGCTGACAGTGTGGGCCTTAGTCTCTGCTTTTCCTTGTGTGTGTGTGCTGCTGGTCCCAGTTTGGTTCCACAGACACAACTGGATCCTTGTTTTCACTTACCATTGACACAGTTGGGAATGAACTTGGTCCCTTCCTGTGAACCCAAAGGAAAATGTGGTGGTTTGGTGACTGCAGTCTGGGACTTGAAATGCACCACCTTCTTTTAAGGTAAGGGTGGGATACAGCCCCTAATTATGACGTCACTGAATTGTCTAGTTCCTTTTTGAATGATGGTAAAATCTCTTGAACTTTTGTAGGGCTTAAAGGCTGATGGGTTTAGGATATTTAGGAGGTGTAACTAAAGTTGCCTGGAAAAGTGCTGCTGGCAGTGACCAGCACGTGGCTGGATCCGTTCCCCGTTTCTGGGGGTGTTGGGGTTCCTTGTTGCTGTGCCATGGCAGTGAGGTGCAAAGCAGCAGTCTTTAGTGCAGCAGGAAATTAGTGGGAAAACTAAACGTGTCAGAGCTTTCACCATGGCAACAAAGCCCGGCTGGCTCGCAGCACAGCGAGACAAAAGCGGGTCAGGTCTGCACAGAGCAAGGTGGGAGCCTTCTCCAGGCTGAGTGTCTCCAAACCTGCCCCTTGTCCTAGGGAAAGGGCTGGTGAGGTGACGAACGTCAGGATTTGGAGTCGGGGATTAGAAGCGTGCTCTGCTGATCTCATTCTTATGTCACCACAGCAACCTGACTTGGGAAGTGCCCACAGCTCCAAGGCTGCGGGAGATCAAGGAGTGTTTGGACATCGCTCTCAGGCATATGGTGGGATTCTTGGGGCTGTCCCGTGCAGGGCCAGGAGTTGGACTTCATGGGTCCCTTCTGACTCAGGATATTCTATGATTCTGTGCTTTTGAAAGGCTGCAGTGGATGGGAATGTTTTCTAAATGCCACACAGTCACTCAGATTGTTTCCCTTTCCCTGAAACTGTTTGTAAATAACAGAGAGGTTGTAAGTCTGCCTTGTGTGACAGTGCCCAGACACAGTTGCTCAATTCTTCAGCTCTTTCTCTTGGATTTGTGAGCAGCCCAGAGGTTGCACGAGCACTAAGTCACGTTCTGATGGCACACCATCAGTTTGCTTATCTGCCTTCTCATTCCATGTGTTCCAGCATTTTGAGCTCTTCGGTGAGGTCGGCACGAAAAGGGTTGAGAGCACTGACATTGCCAGTGACACGTGGAAGGACTGTCTGTGCTTCTGTCCCCCCGACAGTGTCTCTCGACGCGTGGGTTTGCCATCCCCAGCCAGCCTCAGCAGTGGGCCCTGAATGATGCTCCTGCCGTGCTGCTGCTCAGGAGTTGTTTTCCTCATAATTGAGCAGGATATTAAAAGGTTTATGGTTTACAGTTACAGGCGTTGCTCCGGCCGGAGGAGCGTCGAAATCGATACGGCAATTACTGCCCGGCTCGTCACGGGTTGTGACTCTCACATGCTTGGGGAGACAAAAGTGGAAGTGGCTGGAGGAGTGCCACCAGCAGGGTGGCCACGGGATCACCTCCAAGCCAGGGACGGGGTGCTGGGCAGCATTCCTGAGCCGGGGACAGGGTGCTGGGCAGGCACCCAGCACCCGCCTGCCCCGAGTCCCTCGGAGGCACACAAAGAACTCGCAGTTGGGCTGGCAGTTTTGCAGAGCAGGAATATTAAAAGAAAGGCAACTTTAGAAGTGCTCTAAGAGCTGGAGTATTTTATACAATTTTCTTGTTCTTGTCATCTTCTCTTTGCATTCGTCATCCAGGCTGGGACTGCAACTGGAGGAGGATAATGGCAGCAGTGACCAGGCCTGGGTGGCCCTGGTCGGGAAGCGCCGCTTCCTGCCGGATTTGCATCCCAAGCCCTAAGTCAGCACTTCGGGGCTGTGTGTGGTAGGGTGCCCTGGCTTGTTGGAGTGAGTCATCATTCAAATAGTCACCAGAGCAATCGTGCTTGTCCAAACAGGAGCAGCTCTGCAGAGGCTGCTCTGTCTGAGGTGAGCAGCAGAACGCTTCTTGTTTTACCACCTGCAGGTCTCCAAAGTCCCAGACCTTGCGCAGTGTCGGTGTGGTAGCACCGCCTTCCCTGCTGCCTGGAACAAAGCTTGCTTCCTGTGCTCCGAGGTCAGATCCTATCGCCTTGGAGGGAGCGGTGCTTTGGGCCAAGCAGATGTTTTCCTCGCCGGGTCCCAGAACAAAGGCTGCTCTGCGCAGTCTGCCGTGGTGCCTCCTGCCCCTCGCCGGTGGAAACCTCAGCTGTGCATCTGGGTGTTGGGATTCAGTGCTAGGATGGATGCTCCAGTGGTTTTGTTAGAATAGGAATATCAACTCCCAATTAAAATGGTGATTAAGATGGCTTTTTTTTTTTTGCTACGCTTTATTTTTCTTATCTTAAATGTGTTTTAAGATCTTGAACAGCAATTCCAGTCTTCTGTTTGCTTTGATCCTTTGGTTTCAGGAGAGGCTTCGAGCGGCTCTACAGGAATGGCATGTGTCACGGGAGCTTTGTTTGAGCTCTCAGAGCCCTGTGCTCCTAATTCAGGGCTGGAGTAAGAAGTGTTTATGATGTGTGACTTGAGTGAGTCACCTCGAGTTGGAGGCAGCTGACACCCACAGCGACCTGCACAGCCCAGCCCATGTGCACTACACCTGGCTGGGGCTATCCCGAGCAGGGCAGCTCAGCAGGCTCCTGGCTGGGGCTCCACTCCTTCTGTCACACAGAAACCATTAAAGCTGTGCGAGAAAAGCGCTGTCACCTCCGCGGTGCCCTGCCTCCTGCCATGCTCCTACCCTGTCATCTTTTGGAGGGATTCCTCCCCCAAATGCCCTCCCAAAGGCCAGGAAGGTGCAAATCAGCTCCTGCTGGCACGGTCCTGCTGCTCTGGCCCTGGCAGCATCCACTTCGGGTGACAATACTGAGCTCATAGTGTGGGAATCCTTCCGTGGAGTTCATTTTCCTCATTGTTGGCGAACTGTGAGCCAAATGTGTACACAGTTTAGAGCAACAACTTCCTATTGACAGTGCTTTCAGAGGAGCTGTTGTTTATAAAGTGAGGGATTTCCAGCTTTGTTTTTCTCTCTCTCCAGTGCAGAGTAAACCCTTGGAATTGAATGTTTCATTTTTTGACTGCTTGATAATAGTTGTTGGATTCTGCTGCTGTTGGTGAAACCCACAGGCTGAGGGAAAGGCTGAGCTCTGTATTTTGGATGTTTCTAGGTCTATATGCAGTGCAAGTCCTCAGAGGATGGATGGGATATGGGTAACAAAAGCTGTGTGAACGGGAAACACAGATCTCCAGCTGAATGTTACACCTTGGCTCTGTGTGGTATCAGTGGAAAGGTCTTGATACAGGCTCTGCCTGTGTTCTAGCTGGAAGAGAGATGGAAACAAGAGGAAGAAAGGCAGGAAAATAGGTGTATCCCTGCAGTTTGGTCTGTGTGTGTTACAGCACAGAGGGCCTGAGCAGTGCTGTGCTGCTGTCCTGTGCGCTCAGACTCGCTGCTCGGTTTCTTAATCCCGGTACTGCAAGAACATTGCCAAAAGCTTTGAGGGGAATGACAGAGTTGGGACTCACTTAGCTCCTATCAAGCTGATGTGTACAAAGTACCTTTTCATGCCATTGCCCAGCCAGTTCCATCTGGGTGAGCAGGGCAAGTTCCTCTCTTCGCACAGTTGGGCTTCACGCCAGAGTGTTCCATCTTGCACACACGTATGAGAATGTTGTAAAAACATAAATCCCTGAGCCTCTCCTGGTGATATTACTGTCATTACTCTGCTAGTAGTTTTCAGAAGTTAGGTTTTAAGTGGTTCCTTGATTCTGTCCTCTCCTGTGATACGTCTCAAACCACCCCTGGCATTAGTGCCAAGCGCAGAGGTTGGAAGTCAGGTTGAGTGACGCCTTCGGCAACCAGCTCAAGATCAGCAGGAGGAGATACAAGATACTCGGGTGCTGTTCAAGCTGATAGTGCCAGAGAAATATTTAGCACATAGGTGACACTTCTAATCTTTAAAGCACTTCATAAACATTGGCTAATCCCACAGTGCAGTCTTGGTTGGCAACCTATCTGTCTTCCCTGGAGAGAACAAACGGCTGGAGGACTCTGGGAAGCTGCAGTGCAAGGCTGTGATAGAGCTTGAATTTCAATTGGATTTTTTTAAAGTATAATTCAAGCTACAAGATCCGCTGCTTCTGTGACCTGAAGCACATGAATTGCCTGCACTTCACTCATACCTGGAGTGGGGATTCCCTGTCCTCGTTCACGGGACACTGGACTGAGCTGTGCAGCCAGGCAAGGGAGGATCAGGACAGGCTTCAGCTCACCTGTCCCCTTCAGCACACCCTGGGGCCTGGCCAGGCAGACCAGGTGCTGGAGATGCTGTGTGAGTACCAGCTGTACAGGAGAGCCATGAGCAGGCAGGGTGGGAGTCCTGAAAAAAAACCTGTGGCAAAATGCCGTTGTACAGCTGCGATTTGCTGTGAGGAGAAAAACTGAATGACTTCTGCTCTTCAAGAACTTGACCTTTTCCTTCAGCATCCTGCTCTCATGGGAAGAGCAAATCCATGTGCAGGGAAGGTCAGTGCTTCTGTGGTCTTCTGCAGCCATGTCCTCAGTGTCAGATGAGCACTGTACCCTGTGGGTGAGTGAAAGGGAGCTGGGAAAGGGCACTTAGTGTGATACCAGGTGAGGCATCTCCTCGAGCCTTGGGGCAACCCTGACGCCAGTTCTGAGAGTGCCCAAATCCTCAAGCTACCGGTTGAGGAGGGAGGAGAGGCTCTGCCTCTCATGTTGAAACCAGGGCACTGTGTAGGAAGGAACGTAAGATTTGTATCATCAAAGGGCTGAAAGCAAGAGGGAACATGATTTTGTAGCCGAGTGATGAGGGAACTCCCCTGGGAGGGGATAGGGATCAGCTTCCATCTGTGCTCCAGGGACTGTTTATGTATTTTGTGTTGAGAATTGCTGGATGAAGCACATCTCGAGCAGCAGTGAGTTACGGAGGAGTAACTGGCGGCTGTGCTGGGCTGGCTGACTGTGCCCCACCGCCTTCTGCACTTGCCTTGTCTCTCTTAGACTGTATTTAGGACAGGGACTGTGGTTATTTACAGCTGAGTTACCAGGACTTAGTGAAATAATAAACCTCATCCCACTGCAAGTATTAACCAACCACAGGAGTACTACCAGTCTTCTACAAGGAAACTAAAGTGTGTTTGTTTGACCTCCTTCAGACACCTGAAGGTGTAAAGATAATGCAGTGTGTGAGACTGCTTGGACCAGGAGATGGTGGTTATCAGGAGTTACGGGGTGATGAAAACCAGTGTTGTTTAGATCTGGTGATTAAGAACCTTCCTTTCACTTCTGATTTACTACTTGAGTATCTAAATTGCTTAATGAGAGAGAGTAATATGGAAAACTAGCAAGGTAGGAAGCCTGGTTTCCAGTAAAGCTTAAACCACAAAGAGTTTATCAGAATCTGGTGGGGGGCAGTCCTGCTATATATTAATAAAGAAACCAAAAAGGGTTCCTTTGCTTCACAGCTCAGAAGACAGAATATATTTTAATTTTTTCAGGCCTTGGTTTGTAAAAGATGGCAAAAGGTAGCCAGGTGAGGTGTACAGAGCGAACTGCTCACTTGCTACCGGGAGTAGAAGCTACAAGGGCGTTGTTGCACCAAACAAGCCTGGTCCTGTAGCATTTTGTTTAGATAAAAGATACAGAGAACCCTGGGCAGTAACCTGCAGTTATTTCCAAGTGCTTGTGAGTTAATGAGCCGGTTCCGCGGGGCTGCTGGGTCAGGCAGCACAGCTGGGAAGGTGCTGGGGCAGGGAATGGTGTGACCCCGGTACCAGGAGAGGCTCCAGCACAGGGGAGGAGCGTGTGTGGGGGTTTAGGGTAAATAAGCTCCGATCTCTGCAGATTTCTCTACAGGATCAGTATGAATGATAGAACTCACCGTGAGCTGGCAGTGAGTGCTCGCAGCCCAGAAAGCCGAGGGTGCCCTGGGCTACATCCAGAGGAGTGTGGACAGCAGGATTGGGGAGGGGATTCTGCCCCTCTGCTCTCGTGAATCCCCACCTGGAGTCCTGTGCTCAGCTCTGGGATAAGCAGGACATGGAACTGTTGGAGCAAGTCCTGAGGAGGCTGCGAAGTTGATAAGCCTGTGGGGACAGGCTGAGAGTTGGGAATGTTCAGCCTGGAGAAGAGAAGGTTGTGTGGAGACCTCACAGCACCTTGCAGGATCTGGAAGGGTGGTGAGGTCCTGCACAGGGTGCCCAGAGAAGCTGTGGCTGCACCGTCCCTGCAAGTGTCCAAGGCCAGGTTAGACAGGGCTTGGAGCAACCTGGGACAGTGGAAGGTGTCCCCGTCCACCGCAGGGGGATGGAACTGGATGGTATTTAAGGTCCTTTCCAACCCAAGCCATTCTGTGATTCTATTCCCTGCTCCTGTCGTTGGGTATTATCTGGCAGCGCCAGCTTTGGCTGCAGCACGCTGCCTGTTGGCCGGGGACGTTGTTTTGATTAGCTGCATCATCCTCGAGTGTGCGGGGATGAGTGTTTTCCTCACAAACACCAGTCACCCCGTGAGGAGACTATCAGCTCGTGTGGAAGAGGAAGGGTCTGAGCTTTATATAATCTGTTGGCTCAAAGACTTTTCAGAAACAAATCTTGCGACTGAGCTAGAGGCTAATGA
Source organism: Ifrita kowaldi (assembly GCA_013398055.1). Classification (NCBI taxonomy): domain Eukaryota; kingdom Metazoa; phylum Chordata; class Aves; order Passeriformes; family Cinclosomatidae; genus Ifrita; species Ifrita kowaldi. The sequence continues at coordinate 57,603 of VZRS01000245.1, read as the reverse complement.
CAGCAATATGTCTGCTGGCAGCCAGCAGTGATTCAGAATAGCTTCGGATCTGTCCATATGCTCTTTTCCTTGCGTTACTTCTCAGCAGAGCCGAGTGCAGTTGAGGAGGGGTTTGAGGAGGGTGTGTGGCATGGGAGAGATTCCAGCTTACCTCCTGTCGGGGTGAATCCACTGCCTGTCTTCCAGCGGAACGAGCTGTGTGAGGGAGTCATCTGCTTGTGTGGTGTTACCTCTTACATCATAACATGTCGTGGCCTTGTAAATAAACCCTACCCAGTGAAGAATGGGCTGTATTTAGGATTTCTGTGGTGCTTCATCTCTGTAAAATCATGTCCTTAAACAGCCACTGCAAAAGCTCTGATCTGTGACTGGATGCTCTTTTGGAGTGCAGCTTTAGGAAAGCCTGTGTGCAATGCAGAATTCCTGCTGGTTTCAACCAAGACTTGCATTATTCTCTTCTTTCTCCTTAGGTAAATAGCTTCAGCACTTCAACAAACTCTGTGAGCTCTTTGAGACAGGGAATTTCTCGTAATGCTTGTAGAAGGGCGAGTCCCACCATTCCATGAATGCCTTGGGGTGCTGTGAGAGTGGGGTAGAGCTCATGTCACCCACTCGGAGCTGCAGTGATGAGGAGGTGGCCCTAATGCACAAAGACTCCTTACATTAGGGGATGGTTTAGGTCTTGCTTTCTGCTTTTTATGGCTCTTACCTAGTGGTTTTGTACTGCAGCTGATAAGTTATTGATGCTGCTCATCCTCCTTCCTGCACACCTCTGCAGGGATGTGCAGCCGAGGCAGGGATGAGTAATGCCTTTGGAAGAAGTGTTACCCTAACCTTTTATGCTGGATGCGTACATTGAACACTTGAATCTCTACATTTTCCATTGCACTGGATGACTGTACATTCCTATCAAATGATTCATTGGATTAACATAACTTTTCTACGAACCAAAATATCTCCTCAGACCCTCAGAGCTAAAGGGATCTTTAGCAGATGCACTGTTGGATGCTCCGTGTGTGCCTTCCCCAGCCCAGTGCTGTTACACACAGGCTGGAGTGTGAGGCTGTCCTTTCTCTTCCCCTACAAGTGCACTTGGTTCCCTCACATTCCATTTCAGTGACGTTGGGAAGCTTTTTTCTTTCTTTTTCCCCAGAGGGACTGAGCAGAGCTGTTTACCCTCAGCTCGCCAGCTTCCCCTCGGAGAGCAGGACTGATGAACACGAGGGGAAGGGCAGGACAGCACAGGCAGAGGCTCGGGGTGGGAGCAGATTGATCCTCACCTGCTCAGGTGCTGTGCTGCCGCTCATTCTGCTTCTGCAGCTCTGTTTGGGCTTCCAGACTGGTTTGGCATTTAGCTGTGGGACTGTGCCTGGGGCTCTGTAGCTGCCTGTGCCCATTTGTGATGGAGTGCCATCCCTGCAGTGGTTCCTGGTTCCATCCCTCGATAGCTGCTCCTCAGAGAGTTGCAGCCTGCAAAGCTGCTGCCCATAAGGTCCTTTCCAACCGTGTGAACAGCACATGTTCTGTGTGAGCAGTCTCACAGCTGCCGGAGTCACAGCCGGGGTGGCTGTGGTACGGTTGTGGAGATGAGTGGATCCCAGAAGGTTTGCAGGGAGATAATTCCAGTCTGTTCCTCAAGACTTGCCGACGTGGGGTTGGATTTTTTCTTGGCTGTTGTGAAACTGCCCTCGGTGTACACCTGATCTCAGAGCTGCTTGCCTGTCCTGCTCGTTAGCAGCCATGTCCTGCTCTTCCTGGAGCACTGCGCCCGCTCCCGGGCGGGTTTCTGGGGGTGTTTATCTGTGCACTGCTGAGCTGCGGCCCTGGACTAGTTGTTCCTGAGCAGTAAGCTGGGCATGATTTCAGCTGGGCAGTGCTGGAATGCTCTGTGCCCATGGGTGGTTGTGGACTGCCCAGCCATGGGGTGTTACGTGTGCAGTGACCTCGTGTCCTGCTCCTCTGGTCACATTCAGTACCTTCATGTCCCCTGGCTCTGGTCACCTCTGTGGCCACCGAACAGTTTGGCTGCACCACCCCTGGGAGCTGGCCCTGCAGCTGTGTTCACCTGTGTTAGGGTGTGAAACTATTATTTAAACATTTCTCTTAATGTGACTTTTTTTTAAAATTTTAAGCATTTCCAAGCTGTTAATCCTGCTGGAATGATGGTCCTGTCTTTTGCAGCTCCCCGGGATACACAGGCTGTGTGATCTGAGGGTGCAGCTAATGACTTTATAGCAGGTTTTGTAGTTTGACCTCGGAGCCTGCTGGTTGTGTCTGGGAATGAGCAGAGGAATGTGCTGCATAGAAGATGTGGCTTGTAGGAAACCTGTTTTTGTGGAGCCTTGCTGATGGCAGTGACTTGCTCCCCAGCAGCCTTGTGGGCTCTTTACAAAGTGCACGTACTGGTCCTAGACCATTATAGTAATCTCAGATATCCCCTTTATTGTGAGACTCATTCTGTGACCAGGGAAAAGTTCTTGTTTTTCCTGAGGCAGCTGTTGCATTTATGGAATTTTTGGTACGTGCTAGAATAGAAACTAATTTTCATTTTGTACCTGAATCATAGAAAGTCAGGCTAACACAACAGAGCTCGTTGCTGCAGAGACAAAAGTTCTCCTGCACCACACAAATCTCTGGCTGTGCTGGCTCCACTCAACTCTTCCCTCTCCTCACTACCCCAGCTCAGCACAGCTGGAACTGCACAGGGCAGACACCCAGGGCAGATGTTGAGGGTGATTTTCCCGGAAAAATGACAGCACATGCTGTGGTTTGGGGAGCAGCACCCCCTCACCCAGGTGAGCTGGAGCAGGAGCAAGACTCTGCATGTTCCACGCAGGCTGTGGAGAGCAGTCCTGGCCTGAGTGTTCCCCTTGCACGCTCTGAACAAAGTAAAAAGCAATCCCTGGGCATGCAGGGTCTCCTCTCTCCTGGTGGCTGACATCCTCCTGCATCCTGGTGCTGGGATTGAACTGATACAAGCTGATCTGGTTGCTGGCACTGAGAGCAGTCATCAGTTAGTATGGCCACTCCTGCAGTTGGTAAATAAGCCTTTTTTTTCCTCTGCATTTAAAGAGAGAAAAAAGCCTGGTGAGACAGCGCCTTTAGTTTCTTGCTGCTATAGTTCAAATTAATAGAAATCTCATTTATCTCCTTCTGGTGATATATGTCCCAGGAGAGCAAGGTCATGGCAAATGATACAAATGAATGAATAGGGGAGATGGGAAATATGATCTGAAATTCCTGCAGGCTTGCTCATCTCGCACCCTCCGTGTGTCAAGGGAGCCTGGATTTACGTCACTGTGCCTTACATAAGGATCTATAATGTGATAGCTCCCGAGGTTGTGTGGGTCTTGGGAGGCTCCTGTGTAATTGGTTCAGTATGTGCTCAGCAGAGCTGCACAGCTCTCGTGGACGGCTCTGCAGCGGCTTGCAAGGGTTGGTGCTCAGGAACCTTTATCCGGCCCTAATTTATTTTTTTTTCCTTTAACATCACCGTTTTCTGTGGTGTTTCAGCTGTTGCAGGTGTCTTAAAGGGTTAAAAATGCTTGAGGGGGGAAGGATGCAGTTAATGTAAATCAGCTCCTTAAGGCCAAGCACTCAGTATTTCACAGAATCCCAGAATCACTGAGGTTGGAAAAGACCTCCAGCATCATCGAGTCCAAGCTGTGCCCCACGCCCACCTTGTCACAAGCCCGGGGCACTGAGTGCCACATCCAGTCCAGCACTGAGTGACACCCCCAGGGATGGGGACTCCAAACCTCCTGGGGCAGCCCCTGCCAAGGCCTGAGCACCCTTTCCATGAGGAAATTCCTGCTGATGTCCAGCCTGAGCCTCCCCTGGCCCAGCCTGAGGCCGTTTCCTCTCCTCCTGTCCCTGTTCCCTGCGAGCAGAGCCCGGCTCCCCCCGGCTGCCCCCTCCTGTCAGGGAGTTGTGCAGAGCCACAAGGTCCCCCCTGAGCCTCCTTTCCTCTAGGCTGAGCCCCTTTCCCAGCTCCCTCAGCCGCTCCTGGGGCTCCAGACCCTTCCCCCGCTCCGTTCCCTTCCCTGGACATGAAAGCAAGGAAATAATTTGGGTGAATGTTGATACCAAGTGTGAATGAGCAAGGCAGCGTTTTTGGATTGCTGCATTTTTCCATGCTTTCTTGTACAGCTGTAATAAATCCCTTGCCCAGGACTGGTCAGTCGCTTGTTAAATCAACTTCCCACCTCTTCTACTCCAGGCATGCCAGATGTGCTCTGGATGTGCCCTGACCAATGTGCGTGTCCCCAGAAAAGCAGAATTTCAAATGAAGACTCGATGCAGACGGTCTGTGCTTAATCCCTTGCAGGTCTCGGGGCACACTCTGTGTTTTGGCTGTGGGGCTGGGTGCGGGCGGGCGCTGCCGGGCCTGACATTTATGTAGTGGTCTTGTGATAGTCCAGGTTTAGAAGGCAGCAGCTTGTTTTACTGGGCACGTCATCCGATAGCCGTACAGTATGAGCTGCTGGCTGCACTCCCCTCTGACTGTACAGCCCAGGCGTCAGGGCTTTAAAGCACTCGAGTTCTGGGGCCGCGGAAAAAGCTGTGTGTGAAAAACCTGCCCTGCACTGGCTTTGTGTTCACAAGGATGGAGCAGGCTCGCTCCAGGATAGACATCCTGCCCTCAAGATGATACTCTGGTCATCCTTATGATAAGAAAGAGTCACTTCAAGTTGCATCTAGACTTGGAATTTTATTGTGGTTTTGTGTGGATGTGCAGAAAAACAAAAAACGGCTTTGTAAGTGACACTGAGGTGCTGGAGCATGTCCAGAGAAAGGCAGTGGAGCTGGGGAAGGGTCTGGAGCCCCAGGGGTGGGGCGAGGCTCAGCCTGGAGGAAAGGAGGCTTGGGGGAACCTTGTGGAATCCCTGACAGGAGGGGGCAGCCGGGGGGGTCGGGCTCTGCTCCCAGGGAACAGGGACAGGACAAGGGGAAATGGCCTCAGGTTGTGCCAAAGGAGATTTAGATATTAGGGAAAATTTCTTCACTGAAAGCGTTGTCCAGCCCTGGCACGACTGCCCAGGACAGTCGCAGAGTCCCCATCTCTGGAGGTGTTTTAAAGCCGTGTAGATGCTGCACTTGGGGACGTGGGTTAGTGGTGGCCTTGGCAGTGTCATTGGACTGGTCTTAGAGGGCTTTTCCAACCTAGACAATTCTGTGATTCCAAGGCAGCGGGACAGACTGGGACCTTTTATTTGCTGAGGCAGGGGCGATGGTGGTCTGTCCATGCACAGCACCTTTCTGGGCTGCCATTCTCAGTTAAGAGTTCTTAAAACAAAAAAAGAATCCTGCAAGGGAAATGAAGCCCTGCCTTGGCAGCCCTTCTGTCTGATCTTTGGTAAGTGCAGATGTGCATCTTGGAACAATTTACTCCTGGTTGTGTTTGGGGCTACCAGAGTGACTGTTTATTCCCACATATGGAGCATGGTTTCAGAAGGTAATTTAAACAAATGGAGCGCCACTTCCAATTTTTCAGGCTTCTAGTTTAGGAGCCAAAACTGTTCTCCTGGCTCCAGCTTGCCCACCCTGGCTGTATCAGTTCCCACATGGCCTGCCAAATTTGCAGAGAACTATCTACGGTCCCTTTCTCCTTCTGAGAAGGCAAAAAATCCCTTGACTGAGAGAGGTTTGGGCTTTGTTGGGACATGGAGCAGGGCAGGCTCTGGGCAGCCCCCAGAGGTCAGGGAAAGCCCTGCCTGGGACTGACCCGTGCTGTTCCTGAAGTCACAGAGGTTTTGTGAGCCCCAGCTGTGCCTTTGCTTGTGTGAGGGCGTTAACAAAAGCCGTGACGTGCTCGGAAGCTCCGCACTCCTGGTTCCCGCTGGGTGCTGGCAAGCAGCGTTAGTTCCTGCTGCTGCACTTTGGGAAGGGTAGTTTGGGATCAGAAAATGCCGTGTGCTGTGTGGACAAGGAAAACACACCTCAGTTTTGTGGCTGTTGGAACTGGGGAATTACCTTAGTACACAGTTCTTTCACATGGCTCTCACTGGACTATTAGGTCTAGGCCGAGTGAAATGATTTTCATAGCGCATCAGCTTGTGCTTGTGAAAGTAAATATTTTTGTTCTACTGAAAGCAAATGGAAACGTGTGGTCAGTGTCCTGGTGCAATGAGTCCTGACCTGCTGCTTGGAAGAAGTAGGAAATACTGTGATGAGGGGAAAGTGATGTATTTTGGGCTTGGTGCGTGCGTGTGGAGGGGAGCAGTGCTGGCCAGAGGCCGTGGTGTACTCCCAGAGAGGCACAGTGGTTCCCCAGGCATTTGCAGTGGCCGGGGACCCATCTCCTCTGTGCTGCTGTTACTCAGTGGTCCCGTGAGCTGTAAGTACTCACAGCCTGACCAGGGCATTGTACGTGTGGAACGACTCAAATACCCAAAATTCAGACACGCCAAGTTGTGTGCTGCAGACTCAGTTTAAGACCCCCAAACAGATCTGTAGGTTGGCTGTATTTGTTTGGTTTTTGTTTTCTTGCAGTTTCTGCACATATAAAAGAGGCTTTGTCCTCTGTGGGCCCTGAATTTCCCATGTACAAGGAGAGGCATTGAGAGAATTCCAGGCTGCGGCTTTGCTTCCACGTGCCCCTGCTGCATTTACCTGTATTTAGTGCGTGTCTCTGACTCAGTGTTTACTCTTCAGTATTTAAACATTCCCTAGAAATTAAATCTTTTAAGAACATTATTCTTCACACCAAGTGCTTGTAGAAGCCCAGTTGTGCAATGCCTACGCTCATGTATTGGCTGCTGTCTTACTCCCTCGGAACAGGATTTATGGTGGCAAAGCAAAGCAGCAGCCACAATTAGAATTTGGGTACTACAGTGCTGAAGTGCTTTCAAAATAGCAGCGTCTGTGCTCCAAAAATACTCCATTGTCCCCTGCTTTGAGAGCTGGTGACAGCCATGGTTACTTGTCACACGTGAGGGCCGGGTTGGTGCCGAGGGCAGAATCTCCCTTCGGAGTCTCCAGGCACCTGAGCCCTTGTGCTGCCTGTTGGCACCAGGAATGAGTTTGATTTGCATAGATGGAGCAGCAGGGATCACAGTGACACCCATTGCTGTTTGATCTTTGGCTCTTTGCCACGTGCTGTCACCAAGCTGGAGCTAATGGCCATGTGTGACATTTGGGAGCCTTGCTGGGGTGATTAGTGGGAAGCTCCAGTTGCCCCATCCAGGCCTGAATTCCCTCCTCGGAGTGCAGCTTGCACAGAAAGTGAATCATGAGCACGAGGTCCGTCCTCTGCCGTGAAGTGACACCCAGCCTGTGTCACAGGTCGCTGCCCTGCGTGTGAGCCGGGCTCCTGGGGCGGCTTTGGCAGCCCCTGGCACAGGGCAGTGGCTGGGTGCCCTTTCGCTCGCACCGCGCTGTGCCACGCGGCCCTGAGAGCCCGGGGCTGGATCATGGTTTGGCTTTGAAGGAGGTTTTCAGCTTATCTGTGGGTTTAAGTAATTTCTGCTGATAAGGGAAATCAGATACTCTTGTTGGAAGTGGCTTGTAGGCTTCTCTAGTGTTGTAATTCAGTTCTGTGCCCAAGTGAAAGGTGATTCTTTAACAAGTTGGTCTGTGCAGTTACTGCTGTGGAAGATTCTTCTGTCAAGCTTGCTTTGTTATGAAACAAATTCAAATTTTAAGCAAATCTTTGTGGTTTTGGGGGGAGCAGAAGCTTCCTGAAGTTCCAAGAGGCAGGTCCTGTGTTCTGACATCACTGGGAGGTCTTAGTGGAAATGACTGCAAGGGTGTTTTGTCCTCAGTAAGCTGGAGTGAGATTCTCTGATTCTCCCTTGCTAAAAGTGAGGGAATTTCTGACTTCACCCAGGTAATACTGCTGTAGAACATCAGTTTATTTTAAGCCAGACTTTATGATCAGACCCAAGCTGCCAACCTTTCATCTTCCTTTGTGCCAAACTCTGCTGAGGGCAGAGGGCTGGGGGCAGCTTCTCCCATCTAACTGGGGGTAAATTCATGGTACTAAAGCTGGCACAATTTGGTTTGCTTCTCCTGCAAAGCATGGGCAAGGTGAGGGTGAGGAAGGGACTCTCCATCTCTTGGATGTGGTTTATCTCGGTTGTTGAGGGTTAATGTGTTGAAGCCTGCATTCCTCACAGTTTCACTTTTGGCTTCTCTTTCTAAAAATTTCCACTTCATTTCATAACAGTTCTGGAGTGAGGGGTGGTGATACTCTGGAACCTTTGAGTCTGAAAATGTTCTGTGTGATCGGGGGCTGGAGGCAGCCACAGTTGTTTTCAGGCCCAGGGGAACCGGTCTTCCTGACAATAACATTAACCCTCCCTAAATCAGCTAATTGAAGGATTTTTAATTAACTTAAGGGGTGGGGATGGTAAATAGAAGCAGTGGTTTTGAGAAGAAAATTGCTTTCTGCTGTAGTCTTGTGACTGATGAAAATTCTGATGTTTGAAGCTAAAAAATAGTGTCTCACTAGTTTGGTGATTTCTATTGCTTTTGGAGCCAAACACAGACTCCAGTGACTGGGTTTTGTGGCACGTAACAAACATCATTATTGATGGAGGAGTCTCTGAGAGGCAGAGTGCAGCCTTCCAACGCTTTATGTGCACACAAAGACTGGATTCAAAATTTTGAGTGTAACAACTGCACTGACTTTTGTACTGAAAATACTTTGGGTGTATCATGATAGTTCTGCCTCCCAAGCTGATAACCCGACCTGGAGCATCTTTGCCAGGCTGCACTGCAGCATGAGAAACTTTCCTGAGACTCAGTGCCTTCATCGGTGTCTCTACAAGACATCTTGTGACAGGGCCACTGCTTGTTTGTTCCCATAGAAACTGCCATCTGATCGTGGCAAACTGCACAAAGGCTCCTGCTGCAAACGCAGCGTCTAAAAATTCCTGAGTGTATCATCTCGATCTGGCATCTTGCTTTATTCCTCGCTTTCCTGGCAAAATCTCGGCCCCTTCCAGCTCAGTGTGCTCCACGTCCCGTGGTGTTAATGCAATTGGCACCTTGAAAATAATCCTAGGACTGAAGCTAGTGGTGTCACCTCCTAATTGTGGTCTCAGAGGTGCTGGCAAGGGAGCAGTGTTTGTAGTTCCTGCCAGCAGCAGCATGATGCACGTGGAGGCACTTGGTGAAATAATAAATACTGAAAAAAAGGCATTTGATGCATTTGAAATCTTAGATATTGGAAAAAAATTCCTTTTCTGCAAGTGTGTGGCTGTTGCTTTTGATTTATTTTGAATATCCAACTAGTTTGACTTTGGTATAGAAAAGAGCCAACACTTGCAGGGTTAGGAAAATACTGGTGCAAGTCTGTTTCAGAGCCCAGAATCTCGTATTCCCAAGTGGACCTGATGGCATATGAAGAGGAGTAGTGATTCCTTCCATCTTATCTGTTGCTTTAGATTTTGTGCGGTGATCCCAGTGTGATATTTAACACTCCTGCAGCCTGCTCGTTTAACCAGGAGCTGTTACACTTGTGAGTGGAGCTGCACACGATGTACGTGCACGTTACAGCTCCTGTGCATGCCGGCGTCGCTGCAGAGCCCGGCCTCCTCCCTGGAATGTGGGCAGGATCCGGAGCAGGACCCAGCACGGAGCCGCTGCGCTGGGGCTGAGCGAGGAGCCGGGAACAGGCTGCTGGGGCTGAGTGAAAGGGATTGTTATATGGGATGACAGATTCCTCTGGAGCTTGTTGCTGTTTGCAGAAGGGAAGCCAAGACATTGGTGCTTAATATCTTCCAGAAGTCCTTTGCTTTAACCCTTACGGAGCCTCAGGAGATCGTTGGGAAGCCGGTGCAAAAGCTCCCCGTGGCTCTGGCAGCTTCTCCCAGGCACCCAGCAACAGGATGAGAGGACGTGGTAGCCCCAGGCTGCACCAGGGGAGGTTCAGGTTGGACATCAGGAGGAATTTCTTCACAGAAGGGGTTGTTAAACGTTGGAAGGGGCTGCCTAGGGAGGTTCGGAATCCCCATCCCTGGAGATGTCACTCAGTGCTGGACTGGATGTGGCACTCAGTGCTCTGGGCTGGATGACAAGGTGGGGATTGGTCACAGGTTGGACTCAGTGATGTTGGAGGTCTTTTCCAGCCCAAATGACTCTGTGATTGTGCTGCACGTCCTGGTGCAGTGCCAGGTGTTTTCCCGGGATGCAGTTCACGGCAGGAGGATTTCTGTGGTGCACGGCAGGCTGGGGAGCCCAGCCAAGGGCGCTCCTGCTGCGTGTTTTGGCTTTGTCATTAAAAAATAGCCACTTTCTGTCATTAAAAAATAGCTGCTCTTGACTTGTCCTGCACCTCTGCTGGGTACTCCGTGCCTGTTAGACAGGAATGAGGTGAGGTATTCCCTCTCCTCACAGGAGACCTCTCGGTCCGAGTAGTGTTCTCTGCATGATAAGTATTGCTTAAAAAAACCCAAACCCTAATGTACAGTGTGTTCTCAACACATCACTTCATGCACACCAGCTTCTAAATTTCCTTATTTCCGAGCTTTGGTATTTTATAAGCCAGTAATTCAAACCTGCCTCTGACTGCACACTCTGTACCTGAAATGCACTATTTTTCCTTGTCACTTGCATTTTTAGGTCACGACTGAATTAGAGCAAGATGACAATCCAGGGAACTTTGTATAACACTTTCAAAACCTGCTTGTTGTAATATTCTGGCAGCTTTTTGAAGACTTGTCTTGATGTTTGAGCCAGGCCTTTCCCATGAAACCTGGCAGGTCAACTCCGTGTCTCGTGGCCCCTCTGCTCTCAGGGACAGTCTCTGCTGGGGCTCTGTTCCACAGCAGCATTCCTGATGCATCTCCTGCTGTCACAGATTTCTTCCTGCGTGCAACTACATTTCCAAAACTCTGCTGCTAAGCAACTCTCTCCGAGGCTGGAGAGTAAGGCATGAGGAGCAGCTGAGGGAGCTGGGGGGGGCTCAGCCTGGAGAAAAGGAGGCTCAGGGGGGACCCTCTCATTCTCTACAAATTCCTGATAGGTCTTGGATTGGGCTGCGCAGGGAGGTTTGGAGTCCCCATCCCTGGAGGTGTCCAAGGAAGGACTGGACCGTGGCACTCAGAGCTCTGGGCTGGGGACAAGGTGGGGATCGGGCACAGCTTGGATTCAATGATCTTGGAGGGCTTTTCCAGCCTCAGTGGTTCTGGGATTCTTTAAATGATTCAGCGGCAATCTCGGGAGAGGTTTGGAGTCAGATTCCTGCGTGGAGGTCAGTTGCAGTGTTCAACTGACATCTCTTGAAATAATACTGACAAATGGGTATTCGAGGTGTTGGTAAACTGAACTTCATTTGTTTTCATGGGATGTTTAGGCTGCAGTGCCTGAATTGAGTGGAGAGCAATTAAGAAAGTGGTTTGAATGGGTGACCTGGACTGGAAGGGGACCAAGGTGGGCAAGTTCCTCTCAGATTTTGATTCACCTCTTGGCTTTGCTTGTCTGCAGGTGGCTGGGAGGCCGAGCTGTAGCTCAAGCAGGAGTCCAGTCAGGTCTGAGCAGAACTGCAGCGTTCCCATCTGCTGTCAGAGAGGCTGGATCTGAGCCTCCTTGGCCGAACAGTCGAGCTTACGTGACCGGGCTCTGATTTTTCACATCACATTTGTTAGTTAACCAGTTTGCATCGATTTAAATGCACCTCCATGAGCTTCTGCGCTAGCTTAAGTGCATTTAAAAACCGGTTTTAATTATCAAGTGCAGTCTTTGTGTAGTAAGTGCCAAGAGTGCTTTTAATTTGCATGGAAGCCATGGAGGTAGCGCTGCAGACTGTCAGCAGATCATGGGGCTGCACCACAGCCGTGTTCAGGGCTGAGCCTTCATTCCTTCCACTCAGCATTGCCCTGCTACATCCCACTAGAATTCCTGCTAATGCTACAAGCAGGAGCTTTTACAACCTTCCTTTTACCTCAGCCTCTTTTCCTTTGGCTTAAGTTGATTTTTAATACTCATTCTTAGATATTCTGCATTTATAGTCCAGGTACGGAGGAGTTTGATTAATGACCTCCCAGGCATGCAGCTCTTGGTGCCCACTCTCTGTGGATGGACATGACATATTTCAGTGTGGCAATACTCACCGGAGGCTGGCATTTGTCAGTGTGGTTTGCTCCCTTCCCTCACCAGGATAAATAATTTTCCATACCACCTCTAATTCACATTCCGCCTCCTGTGAAGTTCTCAGCCTTGCATCTGGGAAGCATTACAGGAATTTTACAAGGCTTCTGAACTAAAAACAAATTACTGGCACAAATGTCAGCTGAAGCTGTTGGGGCTGGAGGGGTTTTCTCCTGTAACAGAGTGCAAAATGAAAAGACAGAGAGGTCAGTGGGAATGCAGACACGGCACAGTGTGAAAGCTGGTGGAATTCGGGAGACAGGAGTGGTGTGGCTATCCCGTGCTGTGTTTGAGGTGGTTAGGTGTGGCTACCTGCAGTCTGCTGTGCTGAGACTTGCTCTGCCTTCGGCTCAATCCTGTGTAGTCTCTTGCTGTAGCCCAGGAGAAAAAGGCAGCACTGGCTGGGACCAGGAGATTCACTGTCTGACCAGAACTTTAAAAAGCTCTAGAAATCTTGTCATTAAGAAGGATAAAGGCTAGATGTGGTGTAGCTTAAGGGATTCCTGTGCTTAAGCTGTGGATAGCTGACCTCCTTGGTCACTGCTTGGTCCTCTGAGTCCTGGTCAGCCTGAAGCCCAGGGCACTTGCTGAGCAGCCATCAGATTTTGTGGGGATACGTGGTAATTCCGTGCATCCTGGCTGTGCTCTTCCCAGCTCTGTGTGGAGTACTGTGGCCTGTCCTTGTGCTCGGCCTCTTCCCAGGTCTGTGTTTGCAGCCCGAGGTGATGATTCATGGAGCTCGCCCTCGCAGCACCTCCCGTTTGCAGCGGGAGGTTCTTCATGCACCAGAATGGTTTGTTTATCTAATTGGCATCTCCAGCTCCCTTTCCCGTGCCTTTCTCTGCAATCCCAAAGCCCTTGATGCTGTTCAGCGTGCTCGGCTGTAGTGTCTGTCAGCCAGGGCAGGTAACTCCGAGTCTCTCTGTTGTTTCCCGCTGTTGCCCCAGGTGATGAAATAATGAGGAGAAGCTCTCCGGGAGGGTTTGGGACCTGGCATCCAGGTGAGTGTGACAAGTAGAGCTCTAGCAATGTGACCAAGCTTTCTCGTGGCTTGCAGGGCATTATTTCTCCCTCGCTGTGGCTGAACATGGCAAAATTTACCTGTCATCCCTTGCAACTTCCAGGATAGGAAAGAGTTTGCATTTGGGATTAAGTCACCATTGAACTGGCACTGAGGCTCCTGCTCTGAAGCAGCAAGTTTTGGGTGGGGGGCACTCACCTCTTGGACCTTTTTGATGGCTTCTGTTGGAAAAGAGAAGCTGCAGCTGCTGGCACAGGGTTAATCCAGGACTGGAAAAGAAGGAATTCAGCACGGGTAAAGGCTATGATCCTTGGGGGTGCTGTAGATGAGCTTCCTGTCCTGTGACATTTGTAAGCTGCTGTACATGCCCTGAAATGATGAGATTCTCTTACCTGGGTGTAGCTGCTTCTCTGAGCCGTAGATGTGAATGTGGGATTTGTGCTTTGGCCACTGAAATCCCGGCTGTGTTCCCTCTGGGACAAGGAAAGGTCACGGCAGAGCACGGCGCTCACACAAGCCGGGTATTAACATTGCAGCCAGCCAAGAGGATTTGGATGTATTGACTTTTCTCGTAACACCATCAGTATTTTCTTCACCTTGTGCAAGACACAAGTCCCTGCATTGATTGTGCAGAGGGATGTGGACAAGGTGAGAACTTCCTTCCTGAGCAAATGCAGCTTCACTGTGCACATCTTCGTCCACAGTTTCCTGCTTTCAGTTGCTGCCAATATTTGCATCTGTGCCACCTCCAAAAGCCACTGATGTTGCTGCAGGCTGGCCTAGTTTTATTTGCTGTATCACTTTTAGTTAGGTAGGTTCTGCTGGTTAGTTAATTCCGAGGAGGAGATGCCCCTGTGTTACCCATGAGCTTGCCGAGAGAAGCCTGGGAATTGGCAGTGTCAGTGCTTCCTTTTTGTCGAGCACTTTCTTATGACTAAAAACTGTACAAATTGCCTATTTGCATGGAGAGAGCTCGCTTTCAGTGACCCTAAACACACCAGCAGGCTTGTGTTGACAGCTTGCCTGAGAAACATGTGCCTGTGCCATCCGAGTGTCCATACGGAAGCGCGGCGTTGCTGTGGAGTGACGTCCACCCAGCTGAGCTCCCGAGGAGGGACACGACCTGCAGTAGCCTGGAGTTCACGTTGTGTTTTTATCACAGCCGTGTGTCCATATGCCAGTTTAGTGCCTCTGTGTGGCTCATATACGTATCTCCAGTGTGTACCCTGTTTTTCCCCCTTCTCCGTTGTAATTCTGGTCTCTGCTCCTGGAGTTCTCCTGAAGGTCCTGTGCAGCTCTGGTATCTGCTTACAGGAGTGATTTTTACCCCTCCAGCAGCTGCTTAATCCAAACAGGCCGTGCTCCCGAGCTTCCCAAGTGTTTGTGGCAGGCAGGAGCAGCTGGGAAGAGTTGTTCCCTGTCAGCCCCTCTGACAGCTCATGTTGTCAGCACAGTGAGGCTGCAGTGGACGGAGAGGAGGGGGCTCCTTTGCACATGTAGGAGGAATTCGGGTGGATGAGCCTTCTCCAGGTTTATTCATTTATTCCAAAGACCCTCTCTGGTGACAGCTCTCCATGTGGCTGCACTCTGCCACGTGCCCTCGGAGTGACACAGGAGCTGAGCTGCAGGGACACCTCCGTCCATGGCAGAAGAAACCCAGTGACTGTTTACTGAGCGTTTTCCAGGAGGAATCTGGAGCAGGAGGACTCCCCGGGACAGTTCTAGGAAATGTCTTGCTCCCAAATAAACATGTTGATTTTCTCAGTGCAGTCGGTTTGCCGGTGCCATCTGTTGGCTCCCGTTCCATGGAGGAGATCCGTGCTGATTTACAGGAATGCCACTGCCATAATTACAGTTTTACAGTGATCACTGATCAGACTGAGCACATGGGCTCCTTTTGAAAGAAGTGGGGTTTTCTGATTTTCACTCAGGCCACTGCAGAAACAACTGAACTGAAAGGGAAAAGGTGATTTCTTTATGGAATGATCACTCATGCAAGAAATTTTGTTTATCACTGAATTACAGTTAATAATTAGATCCAAGCAGATGCATGGCATGAAGGAGGAGATGTTAGCCCAGGCAAGGGTCTCTGGCTTGTTCTTTTGTTCACAGCACAGAAATAGAAGGAAGCAGTGTCCCGTGGCTCCTTTCCACTGAAAACAGACCGTGCTTCCACCTCTTTCCCTCTCAGAGGCTTTCCCAGCAGCTGGAGCAGTGCAGGGCGCAGTGGCTGTCCTCTCCCTGCCCATCTGCCTGGGCACCCAGCAGTTCATTTCCCTTCCTGTTGGCAGGGGCACTATGGATTCAAGGAAGTCTGTCTGGATTATTATCCACACTCAGCTCAGAAACAAGATGTCCACATAAAATTTTAACTCCTGCAGGTCGATATTCTCCTCTCTCCTGTTTCAAGCCTTGTGCCTTGTTTCAGAGCCCCTCACCTTGGCATCTTTAGCTCTGGTGGCTGCCAGATTTGAAAATCTGGTGTCTCAGAGCAAGGTAGGAGTTTATAATGTTGTTTGTGTTACACTTTGGGAATTTTAGGAGAATCCTGTGAGTTTGAGAGTAAGAATTGTCAAGGTTTTGTGTGCTGGGCTGAAGGAAGTGGTCGGTGCTCAGGGCAGAGGGGCAGCCTGGGCTCCTCCCCAGGAGCTCATATCTCTGAGCATTTTGGGGTGCACTGAAGCCATCCTGCTGCCTTGGCCTGAAATGTGCCTTCTGTCACTCCTGACCTCCTGTGGGATGCAGTGGGACGTGCTGGTATCAGGAATAACTGTGTGCTCCCTTTTGGCCATCCAGAGTTTCAGTACCCCTCCTTCCATTTCCCAGCTACCCCTTTTGCTTTCATGTGGTTGGAATTTCCACTCCTCCCCACAAGGCTTTCGCCTGGCGTGCACATACACTCAGCACAGCTTTAGGATCACAGGAATCACAGTGTTCAGCTGAAGTGCACCAGGGGAAGAAAAATCTGGAAAAACAATGGACGAGCCACCTGTCTCTGGAGAGCAGGGCCTCCCCAGCCCCTGCAGGTGTCAGTTTGAACACCTTACCTGCTCTCCACCAATTGTTTTTAGCAACTTGTCATTTCTCTCAAATAACAACTCCTTCCTCAAATTACTAGGGCAAGTTTTCCTTGGATGGAAGAAGGAATAAATGAACTGTTTACAAGTGGCGGGAACATTTTGTTAATTGGTAGCAGCATGCATGCTCCAGGCTTGGCATTTATCCTCCTGCCTGTAAGCTTCATTAACTTCTGATAAAAGAATAGTTAATTTCTCAGACTCCTTTTTTAGAGTATTTCATTGTTTAAGAATTTAGATCATGGTTTTCTTCCACTTCTACTTGTGCCTGAATTGTGCTTTACTTAATGATGTTTAGTCTTGCTCTCTATTTTATGTGGTGTTTGTAAGCATGAGGGAATGCACTCGATTTTGGGGTTTGGGGTTTATTTTAACTCCTGAAACTGA
Organism: Ifrita kowaldi; assembly: GCA_013398055.1. Classification (NCBI taxonomy): domain Eukaryota; kingdom Metazoa; phylum Chordata; class Aves; order Passeriformes; family Cinclosomatidae; genus Ifrita; species Ifrita kowaldi. The sequence continues at coordinate 41,025 of VZRS01000245.1, read as the reverse complement.
TTCTTTTTTGCATAAATAATAAATATTTTTTTATATATATTTGGAAGCAGGGCAGTTACTGCCCTGGCAAGGATTTTATCATAAAACAGGAAGGTTAGTTTTCATGTGCTTCAGATTGTTCCCTTAAAGATCCTAAAGGTCCTTTTGTTTGGTTGTTTTTCTCCAGTTTGTAATCTCCAATAAATAAAAAAAAAATAAAATAAAGGGCTGAATTCGTTGTGGCCATTCCTTGTAACTGAGCTTTAGATGGAGTCAGTCTGGCTGGTGCAACCCGAGGACCTCAGCCAGACTCTTTTCTGTTGAAATCCCAAATCATCTTTCGAGGGAAGGGAGAATATTAGCCAGCTAGGAAATGCAGGGACAGAGAAACCAACTTGGTCTGTTCTGGAAAGTCTTTAAACCAGTCCTTCCCTCTGGAAAAAAGTGATTCTCCAAAAGAACCCAAAGAGCAAAACTCTGGAACAAACCAGCTGCAGCTCCCCTGCAAAGGCCTGGGTGGAACATCAGCCCCCATCCCTGAAATTCCCTGCGTGTCCCTGCTGCCCAGCACAGAGGGGATTTCCTACTTCCACCCTCGCGTGGTCCTGAGGAAGCTCTGCATTTCCTGAAACCGGAGCACGAGGTGGTTTCCCCAGGATTTTTCAGGAGCCTTTTGCCTTTCATTTGCATGAGTTGCTGGAGGCATTTGTGTGGAATGAAAACATTTGGAAGAAACCCCTTCAGGTCTCTCCTCCACGTAACTCCTGAGGGTGGGTGTGGGTTTGGGGCTGCTTGACTGAGCTCAGGATGAGATCCTTCACAAGAAGAGCATCTCCTGAGTGCTGTTTGTCTTGCTTTGCTCCCGATCCAGGTATTGTGTGTCTTCTGGGCGTGGAGTTTCACTCACCACGTGTAAATCCCGCAGCGTCACAAGGGGACAGGGAGGTGGCAGCCTGGTCCTCCCTGCCCCGGGTTATCAGGGAAAGCCAGAGGAATTCTGTTCTGTTGTGTCTGGCCCTGCTGACCAAGCTGGGTGCAATCAGATGCTCTACATACCTTGAACTTGGCTGAGAGTGTCAGCTCGAGCCATGTAATTAAGCTGGGAAATGAGATTTCCTTAGAGCAAGCACAGAGCTGGGAATGAGTAAGGAGTTTAGGAATACTCCAGATCTGTGGATTTTCGTTTACATCTTTGGGCCTGAAAATGACTCATGTCTCTGGGTAGACATCTTGGCTTTGCTCTCGGAGGAAGCGTCTCTTAGCTTTTATGTATATTTATGCTCAAACTTTACAAAAGCCCCTTCTTGCAGGAAAACCCTGGGTGAAAAGCATGTGGAGAGTGCTTCCCAATCCCCCTCTGACTCTCCAAACTTCCCCAGCCGTCTCCTGAGCGCTGTGCTTGGACGTATGCGGCGCAGATCCGCGCATCCCGCGCTGGGCTCGTCGCGGGGCTGCCGGCGGGGCCGGCTCTGCACCCCGTTAATCACAGCCCCGGTGCCTGGCAGCCCCTGCTGCCGTTTCACCTCGTGCCTCGGCTCCAGCCCCGCTCCTGCCAGCAGCTCCCAGCGCCGAGTGCCAGACCTGGCTGCCGTTCAGCTCCCGGTGCTGCTGTAGGAAGCATGCTCAGTGACTTGGAAGGCTGGAAGCGTTCCTGCGCTCTGAATTAAAGGTTTCAAATGAAAGAAACAGCTTATTGTACTTGGGTGCCTTTTCGGGATTCTGCTGGGTTCTGCTCACATGCAGGGCGGTTATTGCTCTGGCAGGGATTTGATCGTAAAATATGGGGCTTAATTTTCATGTGCTTCAGATTGTTCCCTTAAAGAAAGATTCCCTTAAAGGATCTAAAGATCCTTTTGTTTGGTTGTGTGTGTGCCTGTGAGAGCATCCCTCAGCCCTGCCCTTGGGGCTGGCACTAGAAGAGGGACGTGTGTTTGGGTCGTGTGCCCCTGTGTGTTTGTGCCCGTGGTCCTGGCACACTGCTGTGCACAGAGCACTTGTCCCTGTCCCCACTGGGGTCTGGGGTGTGGGACAAGCCGAGCATTTCTGTGTCAGATCTTTCTGGCTGCGCATCCTCAGCGGTTTTCGCGGCGGTGCTGCTTTGCATGCCCTTCCCCAGGCCTTTGCATGATCCTGCAGCCTTCCTGGCTGCAGGACTTGTGTAAATTAGGCTCCCCAGCAAAGCAACCAGGAGATTTGTAAAAGCGGTTCTTTTCCCAGGGAGAGCCATCTCCAGGCAAGAAAACCTGCTGGGGGATGGTAATTCATCCCACAAATCCCAAGACTGGAGCTGCTCGCTCGCAGGGGTGTTTCGTGGTGGGGAGGAAGATATTTAAGGCTGAAATTTGATTTAGAAGCAGCAAGGCAGATGTTCCTCTGCCAGGCGGAGCAGCTTTTTCTCTCAGCTGTTTTCTCCATCAAGGTTTCACTCTGCCTTTTCTCTCCTGCTCATCCCAGCATTCTGGAAAAGATTCCCTTCCTTATTGTCTGTGTGTGGGTGAAACAGGGTGCTCAGTGAACTTGAGGACAGGTAGTTCTTAGCACAGAAGTGTCTCCACGTTTGGAGCCTGGTGGTTCTACAATCCATGCTCAAAGGAGCTGGGAGCTGCCAGCACCAGGGAGGTGGAGGGAAAACCTTGATCACTGGAGAGCAGCTCACTGGAAGCACTTAGACTTGTTTGAACTTCACTAGTGTAGTGTTACAGAGCACTTCTGGTTTAAAACAGATAAATAAATACCTCAATTGTTAGAAGCCTGACACTACCCCCATTCCCATCCCTGCTGGGGTTTGTATCAACCCTGGTGCAGGGAACTGGTGTGTGGATAATGCAGCTGGGTCAGTAACTTCTCTTTTGTTTCCCCTCTGCCAGGTTGCGATAAAGATCATTGATAAGACTCAGCTGGATGAAGAGAACCTGAAGAAGATATTTAGAGAAGTCCAGATCATGAAGATGCTTTGCCACCCACACATCATCAGGTTGTACCAGGTAGGAGCACTCTGCAATGGAGTTTCCATCCCTTGACTCTATGCTGTGCAGTAGCACTTTCTCCAGAGTCATCCCTCCATTCCTTCTACGTGGAACTGGGAAAGTCCTTTATGTTTTCAAGGTCTCAAAGTGCTTTGATTGGAGGGGCAGGGGGAAAGTGTAGCTAATCCTTCTCTTTTCTGGGACATCGTGCTTCCGCTGTGGGCTGGCCTCCTGCCACTTGTTTATGGCCATTGTGTGCTTCTCAGTTTCCCAGTTGAAACCGGATGCAGGTTCCCCTTCTCACTTCAAGGGAGGGAGTAAATCTCACCCGGGAGCAGGATGGGGCTCTCCTCTCCCTGCCCAGCTCCCTGTGGCCCCCAGCCCTGCTGATCTGCTCAGCCCTTTCCTGGAAGGGGATCAATACTGGCGGCAGACTTGCTTTTGAATATTGTTTGCAGACTTTTTCTCCAGCTTGACTTTTTTTTGTCTGCAAACAAAACCCCCAGAGGCAGAGGCCACGTGGTCTGCCCCTTTACACAGGTACCTGGTGGTACCCCTCTGTGAGGAGGGTGCAGCAGAGTGATGGGAGCAGAGGAATACAGGACACTGTTTCCCACCTGTGCTTGAGAGATACGAGTATTTATTTGGACTCCAAAGAGTTAAAACTGAGTAGAAGTGACAGAGGTTAATGTTTAGCTACTTTGGCCAAACCATGTGTGAGATGCTTGCAGGGACTGTGGCATTTTCAAGGTACTCGGGGAGTGCTTCTTTGCAAACTGACTCCTTAAACCTTTTTCTTTTTGAGCTGAAAAACCTTTTTAAACCTCTTTTATTCCATCTGAAGCTTTTGATGTGATACTGAAAAGGTGACACTTGTGGCTTGGCTTTGTTTAGGATGGGAGAAGAGCAGGGTAGCAGCCCTGAGAAGTCTCCCAGGCTGATGGAACAGGACAAGACCGGGGAGCAAATGCTACAGGGAGGGGAAACAGAGCAGGAGGAGGAAGGTGCAGGTGAAGTGTTATGTGTAGTTACAGATTTAGTGTCTGAAACTTGCTGTTTCTTCCTTACTGTCCCCAGTTCTTGTCCAGTGCTCCACATGGCTCTGGAAAGCACGGGAAGGTTATAGTTTGGATTTGGTGAAAGCAGTCACATGTGTTACAGAAGGAATAAAGGTGGTTTTAGAGCTATTTCTTGTTGCACTCAGCAGTCTCCTTATGTGTCACTTCTCTGTCCTTGTGTGCAGGTTATGGAGACGGAGCGGATGATTTATCTGGTGACAGAGTATGCCAGTGGAGGGGAAATATTTGGTAAGTACATTTATTGCATTCTTTAATCAGATAATGCACTTGGTCAACTACAGTAAACTGAAAATAGCTGCCACACTCTCTTGTTTCAGCCGAGAGGTGCCCTTCAGCCTGCAAACTTTCCATTGACAAGAGGAGTAAGGGAATAAATGAGACCAACTCGATGGAAAAATAACCCCTGTAACCTCTGTTTCTTCTTTGGGTTTCATTGACAGGTGGTGCTGCTCTTCTTTCATGCTCACTTTGGGATTAAAGATGTTGGAAATAGTCATGCAGTTGGATTTTAGTGTTGCTGAATGCTTTGCTTCCCGGAAAGTTATATGAACCTTGTTGATGGTAGTGGAACTGTTGGGGTGTGTCAGTAGCTTTCAAAGAAACAGGCAGTCCTGCAGTTCTGGAGTGTTTTGTACTCAAAACCATGTCTTGTATTTTCTTTTTGATTTCTGATGTTATCTTAGCAAGCATTGGTTACATCCCTTCCAAGCACCATTGTCTCAGTTTTGGCTGTGTGTTCTAGACCACAGGAGCTGTTCTTGAAAGGGAGAAAAGTATCTGTGCAGCACAACTGAAAGGACTGTGGGCTGACTTAGTAATTTGTTTGATGGACAATAGCAAAACTTACAGAAATAGGAATTTACTTATACACTGGAATTTCGTGCTGGGTGACAGAGTCAGGATTTTGCAACATTGGTGTGTACTGGCTTTGCCAATGTGAGCCTCCAGAAAGGGGGAAAATCCTGTGTGCTTGAATTAGCTTCAGTCAAGGAAGTGAGGACAGTCACACGTGGCCTGTCAGCTCCTGGGAGCACTCTCCCTGTCCTCGTCAGTCACTGCAGAAGATTCACTTTTGATTTCACTTCTCACTTTGCTGGAGGAGAAGCTGAGTTGTAGTAAAAGATGAAGCTTTTAGTGAAGCAAGAGAAGCCCCAAATTAGGCAAAATAAAAGCTGCAAAGTGCTGGTTTCCAGCCACTACAGACTGCCACCAGTTCCTCAGTACCTCTGTAGATGGTTACCATGGCTTCTTGTCAATATTGTCCATGTCCTTTGGATTTCTCCCTGAGAAGGTGACAGCCGAAGGGGAAGCAAGTGACAGCTGATGTTTGGGAAGTGTGGATTTCCTGGTGAAAAACTGACTTGCTGAGCCTTCCAGTTGTTTATTCGTATATGAATCATGGTGCTGGACACACTCAGCAGTTCCAAAGGCTTGTGAAATTCACCTTCCCATGCCCAGTAAAATCACCTGCACATGTCCTGGAGTTGACTTGGGTGTGTGTCACCACAGAAAAGTATAAATGTCCTTTTACTTTTTCTCCCTCTTCTGTTGAATTTGGCAGAGATGGGCTCATCTTTTTTTAAATCCAGAGCTATGTGCAAGCTCATATACAAACTTGGAATGAATTCTTTGGTTACAAAAATAGCCTTCTGCGTGAGTCGAAGTGAAAACCTAATTGCTTTCTGAAAGATTTTCTGCTGTAGTAAATTCAGCTCATTAGCATGGCTAATTTCCATGTTGCTGCCCAGCATTTTATCCTCGCTGATAGCTGGGAGCAGCCAGCTCTGTAACAATGTGAGCTTTCTCCAGACCCAAGCCAGGAGGTCGTGCCTCTACCCGGTTTTGAGGATTTTTGGGCCCTGCCCTCAGTGCAAGAGCAGAGAGGGGGAAACTCAAGTCTCAGCTTTTTGTATTCATGGTTTCCTGAGGAGCCATTAATACTTTGTTCTAGCAGCGGAAGCAATTTGCAGGGAGGAAACCGGAGCCCGTTCTGGAAGGTTTCCTTGCAGTCCTTGCATCTCCAGCGCTGAAGGGTCTCACGTCCTCGTGTGGTGGAGACAAAGTGGATGGCAGCTTGGGCTCTCCTGTTGGGTAAAACCTCACCTGCACAGAGCTTCAGTGCCTGTGCCTCCTAGGGCAGGTGGGCTGCTTGGGGATGGCTGGATGTGCTGCAGGGATGGTGTGCGAGGGGTATGTGGGCACTGTCACCGTGCCTCTTACTGGGCACTGGGGACTCTCTGTGAAATTGGCCTCTGCTGAGTCTTTTTAAACTTTTTCGGTCAGGGGGACTGACAGCTGTGGTTTTCTGGATGCCCAACACCCAGGGTAAGGCTGAGGGCAGCCTCATAAGACTGGAGTTACAGCATTGTGCTGTTGTGAACGGCAAGTTTTTGTGAGGAACACATCTTAAGTCGCTTCCCTGATGCTTTCAAAACTTCCCAAGGCTTGAATCGTACCATAGAGCTGTCAGTATTACACAGGCAGTGCTAGAGGTCAGGACTGCCAGCTGAAGGAACGGTGGTTTCTCTCCATGGCCACAGTCAGCCAGCGCTGGCCGCGTGTCTGGGCTGTCCCTGTCGCTCTGAGCTCTGCAGGGATCCCGGCTCAGCACCTGGGAGGGCTGTGCCACCTGTTTATCCAAACTTCCAGTAAAAGGGCTGAGCGCTCCTTCAGTGGCCAGGCTGTGCCGTAAGAGGCTTTGATTCATCTCTTACTGGAAATGGTTTGATAATTCACTTTGTTTGCGTAGCGGCGTGCAGGGACCAGGGACGGGCCTTGGGTTTGCTGTGGGCTTGAGCAGCCAAATGTAAATTGTTATTTTTGTCCCTCTCCGTGTTTTGCGTGTGGTTGGGTCGCTGGTTTGACATTATGAAGAAATGAATGTCTCCTTTTAAACATAGGGTGGTCTCTGTTCCAAGGTCCCTCGAGTGTCCTTTTTTGAGGTCAGTTGGAATATAGTCCAAAAATCTGGTTTGATTTCAGCTGTTTACTGTGAAAACTGTAAATAATCTGCAGTCCTCATTGACTGAACATGGGTTCTTGGTTGATTAACGAAAAAATCACAGGAAATTTAGAAAATTATCATCTGGTTCATGTGGTTACCACGTCTGCCCTGTCTCCCCACCGCCCGCCCGCTTGTCCTGAGCTCTGTGAGCATGAACTGGGCAGACACATTAAACAACGTTGTGGTGCCCCTCTCTAGAAGGTCAGACTGCTTCTGACATCACAAGGTCACCAAATTCACTGGAAATGTGACTTAATCCACCACACAGAGGAGATGTGAAGCTCCATCAGCATTTGTTTTCCAGACAGAAAGCAGCTTAAAAGCACGAGGCGTCTGTCCAGAGGCGGGGAGTGGAAACTTGTGTGTCAGTGCTCTCTGAACCAGAAGGTGATTTTCCTTCAGTGTAGGGTTGGATTGTTTTTTTAACACAGAGAGCAGCGTCAGGTGCTTCATACAAGTACAGAGAGCAGTGACTGGTGTCTGTGAGCGTTGTGCAATGAAATGATGCATTCCTTCCTCTCTGGAAGACACTCAGAGGAGCATTGCTGTGCGCCAAGGAGCGCAGTGACGCCGGCACGGCCCAGCTGCGGGTCTGGGTGCTCTGGCACGCTCAGAGCAGGGTGCTGGCTCCCAGCTCAACGCTCAGGTCAGCTCTGTAACCTCCACTGCATGGGAGGTTTATGCAGACTAAGCTCTCAATGGTTAATTTTGGCATACAGTTGCCCTTGGTGGTATGTGAAGTATTCTGTAGCCTCATTGTTTCTGTCCTTCCTCTGGAGCTGGTGCAGAAATGTCAGCAGGCTCGGAGCGCGGTGCCTACGTGCAGAGCCTGGGCCTCCACTCCCAGTTCTTCATGAAAAGTGAAATTTCACGCCTAACCCTAAAAGGGCTTTTTGCAGCCTAAGCAGGACTGGGTGGGCAGAGGGGCAGCAGAGTTTTCTGGGTGAGAGGCACAGGGCAGGGGGTGCCCCAGATGCCGGGACTGAACGCGGATGTTGTCGGCTGTGCCGGGACTGGTGACCTTGGTTTGGGCAAAAATACACTTAGGAGAGCCTTGCAGAAAGACACCTGCTGCAGTAGCTGGGTTTGTTTTCTTGCCTGCAGGAGAATTGCTGAAATATTTTGGAAATTGTTGAGAGATTGGAGCCTTGTGCTTTGTTTCAAGGGCACTCGCTGTATGGACAGGCTGGCTCCCGAATCCCAGCGGAGCAGAAGGTGTGAATGACCTTGTTTAGGAGCTGAGCTATTACCTGTTGATCAGTGGCTTAAATTGGAGCAGCCCTTGCTGGGCTCTGCTGTCAGTCTCCTTAGAGTAACAGATTTATGACCACGCAAATGCCTTAATGAAATACGACGGGGCAATTTGAGACGGTCACTTTGCTTTGCCGAGCGAGCGAGCCGAGGGTCAGATTTGACTTGGTGATGGTTTTCCTTCTCCAGCCCTGGTTCAGATTTGCTTATGGAATAAGTTTATCCGATGAATAAGAGTTAATTGACAAGTTCTTTGAAAAACACCTCGAGTCTGTTGCACAACGTGAGTGGGCAAAGGCAGAAGTAGGTTGCTGTGCAGTCAGGAGCAGCACAACTGCTTTGATGGATCTTGGTAATTAGTATTTACTGCGAGTCAATTATGTCGCAGGTATTTTAATGAATGGGTGACTGGGGAAAAACACAACCACCTGATGAGAAACCTGCACAAGCGATTTATTGTTATTATTTTCAAGAACAGGTATCTGTATTGAGCCCCCAGTTAAATGGAGTTTAGGGAGGGACATGAATCATTTCAGCTCAATTTTGGCCAGAAATGTTTTGAGGCCAACTCGATGGCCCCACCAAGAAGTTACAACCTCCTGAAGTGAGGCTTCCTTTCTCTGCCTTTTCTACTGCCTGTCTCCATCCCCACTCGTGGGACAGTGACAAGTGGCTTCTGTGGGCCTGGTGCTCGCAGGTTTTGAGTGGATTGACTTCAGCTGGGTCACTGCTGTGTGCCTGCCGTTGTGATCTATTGGAGAGGCTTTTCCTGTCCGTGTGTGCAGTGCTGGCTTCCAAGGAAAGCCCAGCTGGCAACAAACACTACCTTTGAGTGAGAGTACAGGCTTTCAGCAAAATATTTGGGAGTGCTCAGATTTCTGTGGTGGAGGCCAGCTCCATTTTTATAATGAAATGCTTTCTTGGATTTCGCAAGGATGTTGTTGCACCGATCCACAGAGAGGGAGGATGTTAAATCCCTCCTGCAGCTGGTGGTAGCTGTGCTGGCTGGAGAGCTGAGGTGAGCAGCTGCTTGTGGCTGTGGCTACCTGGGACCTTTGCTGGTTCCAGCAGGAGTTACCTTCGAGGCATGTTAGACCAGAGACACGTTTCCTGTGAAAAACCAGGGGAAGGAAGGATGGCACATGGCCAGGAAGCTGCACCTCTCGAGGTGATGTGGGGCAAGGCTTGGGGTCTGACTGAAGGCAAAGGCTGGAAAAGCTTCATTTATATTTTGATATAGAAAAAGCTCTTAAAACCTTTCACATTTGTGTACAAAACAGTTCTGATTTTCCAGGCATCCCCTCAGCTGTCCTCTATATAAAATAAATCTCAAAGCCTTTCACTCGGAGCCAGCCCAGGCAGGGACTGGTTGGCAGCGGTGTGCCCAGTCCCTGCTTGTGCCTCTTCCATGTCTGGTGTTGGAGCTGGAAGCCACGCTGCAGCCACGCTGTTCCCACCTCCCCAGCTCTCTCCACGAGCATGAGAAGCCACTGTGTCCATAACCCTGTGTTCTCCCTCACCTCGCAGATCACCTCGTGGCCCACGGGCGCATGGCCGAGAAGGAAGCCCGGAGAAAGTTCAAGCAAATTGTGGCTGCTGTCAACTTCTGTCACTGTCGTAACATAGTCCACAGGGATCTGAAGGCAGAAAATCTCCTCCTGGATGCAAACCTGAACATCAAAATAGCAGGTGAGCTAAGCTGAGCGGTGTGGGAGGAAGGCAGCTGCTTTCAGGAGTTAATATATGTAGGCACTGGCTGCTTCCAGGTATTCAGGGAGAAGGAAACGCGGTGCAGCTAAAGGAAGCTTTGGATTTCTGTGTGGCCTGCTGCCCAGAGCTGAAACTGCCAGGTTGTAGCCAGGAGATTTATATCTCCCTTCAAGTAGTGCAAAGTAAAAGAAGAAGGAAAAAAAGGCAGGTTTGGTTTCCCAGGCTGCAGACACTGCGGCGTTCACTCCTCTGGGTGATGGGTGAGACACTATCACAAAACTGACCTTGTTCTGAGTCCTGCTCCTGGTTCAGGGCTCCTTCAAAGCGGGTCAGGCTAGGTGAGAGAGCAGGAATGGCAAAGTAGGGATGACAAGGTGGGCAGCGGAGCAGTGAAGGGGAAACTGCGCTCCTGGAATCATTCACGATGTGGTGTGACAGAGCCAGAGTGGCCTCAGTGCTGTGGGGTTTTATTCCCTGCAGGGAGAGAAGCTGGAGCAGCTGAACACAGGGGCCCTCACTGCCTGCTCCCAGAGTTTTGCAGGGCAGCGGGATTTTTTTGTCACTAACTCACTTTCCAGAGATCTTCCTCCTCGGGCATTTCTGTCCTGACCTAACACAGAGCTGCACATCTGTGATGCTCTGACCATGAGACTGAGGCTTGGCTGAGCTCTGGGGGGCACTGACTAGGCTTGACTTCATTGGGCTTGGTGGTATTATGACCAATTGAACCAACAAGATTTAACACTTACGAGTTGAACTCAATCCTCATGGGTCCTTTCCAACTCAGAATATTCTGTGATTCTGCCCTGGTCATCTCATTCCATGGGCTTTGGAAGATGTTGTACTCAGCATTTAATTCTGCCAGAGCCTAGAGCACAGCAGAGCACCTTTGGAAAGCACTTGGTTGCCCCCTCTCCTAACAGACGTCCTGGGTGAGCTCGTTCGTTGTCTTTTGCAAGGGTTTGTAACTTTTTTTTTTTTTTTAAAGTGCTGAGGGCTACAAAACTTTTCAGTCTGAGCAATTTTACTTCTAGGAGGTGGGAAATACTTCTCTGTCTCGATAGCATCTTGAAGAAAGGAAACAGTCTAGCTCGTTGTTGCTGTTCTCTCGTGTACCATCCAGCGGTGTTAGATGAGAGTTCAGCACGTGGTTTGTGGTAAAATCATCCGTAATTTCTTATGCTTCTCTCATACTCTCTTTGTGAGGAGGGAGTGGGGAAGGATTAGGGAGGAGAGATGGACTTCATGGACTTTCCTCTGGTGCTTAACAGTGTGAACCACGTCCTCCTTGGCACAGGGATGATAACCTGCTCCCCACTGTTCTGGGAGCAGGAGATAAGTGAGAGACGCATCACTGATGAAGCAGGAGCGCAGCTCCTTGGAGTAGGAGTGGAGAGGCTGTGGAGCTCGGGGAGAGGCTGCTGGGGAGGTCTCTGAGCAGCACTTTCTGGTGTTTTATGCAAAGGCTGCACTAATGGTTTGAGGCCATCTTGTGTTCACGGGAAAAATCCGCTCTGCGTGGAGGGGGAGGGTGCCTGGCAAACAGCAAGAAGTTAAAAACTCACCCAGGTGGAAACTGGAATTCAGCTGGATTTGCTGGAGAAATGTCCACATGAGCAGGCTGAGAAGGTCTGGAAATTGTGGAAACCTTTTTTTATCTAAGGGAGTTGGAAACTATTTTCCTTCCAAATCTGTGCTCCCAGAATGACTCCAGGAGATAGTCCCCACCCTGGTGGTGGCAGTGTTTGCCTTGGCAGGAAGATGCTGTAGTGCTTTGAAAAGTAGCCTGGAAAAGCTGATTTATGGTATAGGATTTTCCAAGTATTAAGTTTTCTCCCTATAACTCATCAATTACAACTTTACACCAGTTCTTCCATTGTTTCAAGAGAAAAAAAAAAAAAAAAAAGAAGTGATAGCAACAGATTTGCTTCACACCAGACCTCCCAGGAGAAATGCTACAGAAATGCACATACCAGTTACCCTGGTGGAGAACCAGCTGAACCTTCACTGCCAAACCTATTAACTTTGTCTAACTTAAACTTTGGAGCTTTTCAGACTCTCATCAGTGCAGATTTTCTGGCACTTTCCTCCTGAGGTCCATTTGCAGCTTTAAATCCCTTGCCTGGCATCAGGCAGGTCCCGGCTCTCAGCCTGCAGCCCTGGGGTGGGCAGTGCTGCTGGTCTCACTGATGGTCCCCGTTTGGGTTGGTTTTTGATTGATTGCTGCTGCACTATTTTTCCGTAAACAGCGAGATCCCAATGCTGTGACCCTCGCTCTCATTTTTCCCATGGATGCTTTTTCTCCAGTGTACCTTCTCAGAGGCTGAGTCAGTAGCTGCTGGCACTGTGTTCCCTGTGCTCCCAGCCGGAGAGTTCAGCCAGGAGTTGATGATTGCTAAACACCCCGGCCTTCCCGGGGTATGGTTTCTGAGAGGAATGTGATCTATGCATCGCTTTGCATTCGTCTGCAAAAGCCGGCTGCTCCTTCCCCTCCTGAGGATGAAATCCCTGTGGGGCAGAGACTGAAGCCACTCCCTGAGCTCTGCTCAAAGGAAACCTGAGGGACTGGACCCACTGTTTTGTAGCAAAGATGTTTCTCTTAAATATTTTCCTTGTATCCCATCATTGTGACTCACCGTACTGTTCAAAAATGCCACTTTCCCTCTGCATCTGTTTGTGGAACGAGACCTGATTGCTCCCTGAGGATTTGGATTTATGCATCTCCTTGGCCATAGATTTTAAGAAAGTTTATTTAAGTTGTAATTTGTATTTTTGTTTGGTTTAGATTTTGTGCTGAGTCGCTCTGGGGTTTTCAAATCCTCCCGTGAACTGTTTTTGGGATTTTAAAGCCCTGCTGTTTTCCCCAGCCTTGACCTCAGTCCCGCAGCGCAGGTGGGATCTGGAAAGGGTTTCCAGCCTGGGAGCAGTGTCCATGTCCAGCAGAGCTGCCTGGCTCCAGCTCCCCACAGAGCCCAGCAGCCTGACTGCCCGGAGCCCGGGAGGGGCAGCTCTCCACAGGGAGAGGTTTCATCCCGAGATCCGGGGAGCTCTGGGACCCGCTGGCCCCGTTCCCTAAGGACAGACTCTGCATTTTCACTTCTCCCCACCTCCTCTCCCTGTCCAAAAGAGCTGTGAATCCCTGGACAAATTTCAACACGATGTGGAAGGGGTGAAGTTTCCCAGCCGACCAATCTGCAGGAAGCAGAGGAGGGTGCAGGAGACAGCTGTTGTGTGTCTGTTCCGAGGCCGCCGTGCTGCCAGCTGGCATGGCACAGCCCTGGAATGGCATGGACCTGGAATGGCACAGCCCTGGAATGGCACAGCCCTGCCCCTGCTGCTGACACTCGCTGTGACCTGTGCAGCAGAGTGGGGAGCACCTCGGGCCTCTCACCTGTGCAGGGCTGGAGCTGCTCCCGGCTGTGCACTCCTTGGAAAATGCAGGTGGTTCCCCAGATGCTCAAAGCCCACTCCTGTACTTACAAGGACAAATAAAAGTAACTAAACCAGGATAACTTGCTCAATATATGGGGAGTGCCAAAATCCCACAGTCATAAGGAGTTTATGTCTAAACCTGATACAAATGCTGTGTGTTGGGAAATACATCCAGTGCTGTGGCATTTATTGCCGGCTCCGGTGGCCATAACTCAGGCACTTGTTACACATCCTGCTTTAAACGTGAGGCAGCAGCTCAAAAGCTTGCAGAGGTGGAAAAGACAATTGTGCAGCTGTGTGCTGTTTCCCTGGAATTGTCCTCCAAAGGCTGACTGGAGGTTTAGATGGCTTCACTGCCAACAGTAAAAACCCAACGAGCGTGTACGTGCCTTGTTTTGATACCACAGTGCTTCCAAAGAACATTTACCATCTCTGCTCTGTTTTGAGCTGGGGTTGGAGCAGCCTGGTCTGTGCTCCAGGTGTTTCCACAGGAACAGGCTGTGTTAGGTATTCTCCTCATGCATAAATCATCTCCACGGTGAGAATTTCCTCCCTGCGAAGGGACGGGAAGAAGGAATTCGGCCGTGCCCCCTGGAGCTGAGCTGGCAGGAGCAGCACCAGGTGGGCTGCTGAGTTCTGCAGGCACTGTGCAAAGGAGGAGAGGAGTCACCTGAAATTAGGTCATGGAAAATCCTGTAAGGAGAGCAGCGAGAGGGAGCACGGACTCACCAGTTAGTGCATTCTGGGGAGTGCTGGCGGGATTTGCCTGCCTCTGGCACGGAGGTGTTGGCCATTGCTGGTGATCTTCACTTGGAATTCTGTGTGGAACTGGTAATTAATTGGTAATTAACTGGTAATATTGGGTAATCTTGAAGGTGTTAGAAAAAACATGTAGTTTATAGGCTTTAGGAGAACAAAGCTTTCTGGATGGCTACGGATAAAGGGCTGTAAAGAGAAATTAGCAGATAAAAATGAAGATGAATTTTCAAGCAGAATGTGTATTTATTTCAAGAAATGGTGAAAAAATCCTTTGTGCCTTTGCACCTCAAATATTCTTTATCATTTGTATACATGTATTAAAATACACATTTTTCAGTCAAATTTTCCCACAACTCTGGGGTCTTGTGTTTCACTGCTACCCCTCAGCTGTGCATCACCCCAGATCTGCTGCTGTTCTGACTGGTGACAAAGGCAAAATTCACCTTAAACCCTTCCTAAGAGATTCCCACTTTCTGCAGCTCTACTGTGTATTTTTGCCATGGCACTTTTTGCTTTAATCAGTCAGAATTTGCAGACTGAGTGTTTCTGGCTGTCACTGCTCTCCCTGCTGCGAGGAGCTGCTGGTGCCAGTGCCATGAGAAATGGCCTCGTTGCCGTGGGTCCCTGTCCGTGGGCATTAATGTCACTTGTCCCCCTGCTGGCACATCTCTGGCAGAGACAGAGGCACGGCACTCGCAGATAACCTTGCACTGGTCCTTGGTGCAGCTGCTTCTGAGGACACCTCAGAACTCCTCTCTGCGACTGTGTTTGCTTCAATTCAATTGAGGTGAAAAAAAAGAAGGAAGTTTAGTGAAGATTCTTTCTTTTTGCAAGAACCAGCTCCCTTCTCTTGGATCCAGACTGGTTTCCTTGCCCTTTGCAGTGCAGGTCCCAGCTGTGAGCCAGGGGCAGGCAGGTTAATTAGCAGAGAATGCCATTAGTGCCCACATAAGCTGGTGGTTGGCTGCCAGTGAGGTGAAGACCTTTCTCTTTCAGGATTTATTATTTGCTCTTGGTGCAGGATTTGACTCTGTTTGTAGAGCTGCCCACCATAACCAAAGTTTCTAGCCTCTGTAGTGCTTTGTGGAAAAATCAGAAATCCCATTCTTTTTCCCTTTGCACTCTGTCCTTGCTGGCACTGCCCAGACCTCTAGGCTGGTGACAAGGTGGGGATTGGTCACAGCTTGGACTTGATGACCCTGGAGGTCTTTTCCAGCGTCAGTAACTCCATTTCCGGTGTCTGAGTACCAGTTACCCATTAGAGGATTGTACGTGACTTTACCAGACTCAGCAAGTTACTGAAATACCATTTGTTCAGGACAGTTGGAATGAATCACATTCCTCTCATCTCTTCTCTTTGTTCTTTCAGATTTTGGGTTCAGCAACATCTTCACCCCTGGCCAGCTCCTTAAAACCTGGTGTGGGAGTCCTCCCTATGCTGCTCCAGAGCTCTTTGAAGGCAAGGAGTACGATGGGCCAAAGGTTGATATTTGGGTATGTGATGAGCCTCTTTCTCTCTGACTTTGATCTGATTTTTGCTCTGTTTGTTTGGCTTTGCTTCCTGAGTGCTCAATACATGTCTTGGAGAAAGGTCCTGACACAGCAAAAAGTGTTTTCCAAAGAAACACTTCCAAAGTGGCATTCTGGCTACTACGTCCCGTATCTTCCCTTCGGGGAGGTGCCAAAGCATGAGTTGCCCAGAGATGGATTTTCCCTCGGTTTGGCATTGCTGACGTGGGTTTGTTTTGGGCGCAGAGCCTCGGCGTGGTGCTGTACGTGCTGGTGTGCGGGGCCCTGCCCTTCGACGGGAGCACCCTGCAGAACCTGCGCGCGCGGGTGCTCAGCGGCAAGTTCCGCATCCCCTTCTTCATGTCCACAGGTAAGGGGGCAGGGAGCTGGGGACACGGGGGCTTTCGCTACACCTCTTCCCGTTTTAGCTTTTCACAGCATTATGGGGCATGAATTTCCAGCAGCAGCCCAGTCAGAGATGAGCGTTTGTGTCCTGCTGCTGCAAAAACACTTCTGAGCACTTTAATGATAAATCTTGGGTGTGAAAAGTGTGGTTAATTTTCATAGAAAACCAGCTTAACAGAGTCATGTGTAGGTACTTGGTTGCCTGCTGTCAGGTTAAGGAATAATTTTGCATGGAGTTTCCCAGCTGAAAACTTCCTTGCTTGCTGTCTTACCTGGGGAAGAGATTCTCTCCATGCAGAAAATTCTGCTAAAACGTGGTGCTTTCAAAGCAAACTTAGATCCCATCCTAAGCAGGAGAGCCTCAGTAGTCCCTCTTGGTGACAGCACAGGTGTAATACGATGGAGAAATCACTGACAGTGAGCTGCTGAGTGGAGAGCACTCTAAGGGTGCTTTGCTCTCAACCTCCCAAAGCCACTCATGTCAAGATGGGGAGGGACAGGGGGGCTTCCCTCCTTCCTAGCACAGGGGAATCAATGTCTGCAGCAGTGTGGCACGCTGGGGACCCAACAGGTGTGAAGTGCAGAAGAGAGGCAGTATTTTTGTGAGGTGACTTTCCCAGAGGGGAGCACACTGCTTGGAAAGGGAACGCTGCAGCTGCCGTGTCCCTCCCGCGGGTGACCTGGCCTCTCTTCCCTGGCAGAGTGCGAACACCTGATCCGCCACATGCTGGTGCTGGACCCGAGCAAGAGGCTCTCCATGGAGCAGATCTGCAAACACAAGTGGATGAAGCTGGGGGAGGCTGATGCAGAGTTTGACAGGGTGAGCAGCAGGGAGCGGGGTCTGCTTGGTCACTCAAACAGGCTCTGGGCACGTGGTGTTGCAGTGTTGGTTCTGCTCTTTGGGAACACTCATTTCTAGGCGTGGCCTTTCCCTTTTCTGTGTCTCCTGGCCTTGCTTTCCCCATCACTCCTTATCTACGTACATTTTTGTATCTTCCCCCGTGGCACTGGGAACTTGGGGCACTGGATTTTGGATCAGTTGCCATCAGACCTCACGCCAGCTGCAGCCAGAGCCCGGTGCTGGGGCTCTTGGGAGCACTGTGACTCACCGGTGTGCCTTTGGGAATGTCAGCCCTGACTCTGTGCCTGTGCCCTCACAGCTGATAGCAGAGTGTCAGCACCTGAAGACCGAGAGGCAGCTGGAGCCGCTCAACGAGGACGTGCTGCTGGCCATGGCGGACATGGGGCTGGACAAGGAGCGCACGGTGCAGGTGAGGCCTGGCGTGTCCTGCCTGCTCCTCTTGCTGATCAGTGGCTGTGTTTGGGGGCAGCTGAGCAACCCCAGCACGGTGTGAAATGTATTTTATCACTGTGCAGGAAGGGGTGACCGCTGTTCCTTTGCCTTTCAGTCGCTGCGAGCCGACGCGTACGATCACTACAGCGCGATCTACAGCCTGCTCTGCGACCGCCTCAAGAGGCACAAGAACCTGCGCATTGCACCCTCGCCCAGCATCCCACGCACCATGACCTTCCCCACCTCAGCCAACATCCAGGTACATCCCCTTTGCCAGTGTTCTTCCAGCCCTGCAAGGCCAGCCAGTCCCTTACCTGCTAAACTCAGACTTGCTCGTGGGTGTCCACATCCTGGCTGGAGTGTCAAAAACGTTCCTCGTCTGAGAATTTGGTGTGTGTTTAGGGTACCCTAATCCTGAGGTTGGGAACAGTTTGTGCATTGGCTGAACACCCTTCAGACAGTCTCCTGCTCGCTTAGTGACAGAGGGGAAGGAACTGAGGGAGTTATTGGGACCTGGAGTTCCCAGCCCAGGGCTGCTGCGTGATGCTTCTTCCCCACCTTGTGCTGCTGTTGGAGCAATGAGCACTTGCTTTGGGAGAGGCCAGGTCGTAAGGGAAGCAGAAGAGATGCTGACCCTGCCTGAACAGAAGGAAGGGGGGGAAACAAGGCAACTCTTTGAGAATAAAAAGCTCTTCACTGGCTCCAGGGTCACCTCCCTGTTCCAGGTGCTCAGGGCTGGTGTTGATCCTGCAGTCTTTGTAAAACAGTGCTGTGTTTGTGTCTTCTGATCCTGATCTCTCCACTCAGCAGACAGAACAGACAGGCAACACCATGAACATCAACGTGCCCCAAGTCCAGCTCATCAACCCTGAGAACCAAATTGTGGAGGTGAGATACACCCCCATGACCCCTGCAAGCTTTTTCTGGCTCACATTGAAGCCTTTCCTTTGATCCTCATGTTGTGTTTCAACATCTCCAATGTTTGTCCTGCCCAGACTGATGGAACAATGAACTTGGACAGTGATGAAGGGGAAGAGCCATCACCCGAGGCTCTGGTCCGCTACCTCTCCATGAGGAGGCACACAGTGGGAGTAGCTGACCCACGGTGAGTACTGCACTCTAACCTGGAGATTTACTCCCAGCACGTGACTCTGCTCCTTCTGGGGGTTCCTTTAAAGGTCCCAGTCCCCTTGCACAGCTGGGTCAGTATTTTAGGTGGGGATGAGGTGCTTTTTTTCCTGCTCTTCCTGCTCAGCTCTGGGTAAGCTGTGCTTTTGGTCAAGGCAAGTGTCTCACCTGAGATGCTCTGCTGTCATGTCCGAGGTGAAGGTTTTGTGATAAACGCCATCAAGGTTAATGCCAAGAGCTAATTCTGGCAAATCTCAGCATGGAGGGGAAAAAGGGACAAATCAAACCAAAGAGTGGCTTGGCTGCTCTGTGTGACCATTTTCCAGAGCAGTAAGAAGCTTTTTGTGAAGGGAGGCTGGGTGTACTGGGTCTGTGAGGGGTTTCCTCACATCACGACTAATTCCCCTCTCCCAATGTGATTGCACAGGACGGAAGTCATGGAAGACCTGCAGAAGCTCCTGCCTGGCTTCCCCCGTGTCACTCCTCAGGCTCCGTTCCTGCAGGTGACCCCGAATGTGAACTTCATGCACAATGTGCTGCCCAGGCAGAACCTGCAGCCCACGGGGCAGCTGGAGTACAAGGTACTGCCCATGATCCCTGCTGTGCTCCGTGCCCTGCCAGGTGTGAGGGGTGTTTGTGCTCACACTGGCTCGCTCTGTTTGTCGCTCCTTGGACTCCATAAGCCTCAAGAATTACTCTCTTTATGTACGATTCCAATTGGTTCTCTGAAGTAGGTTTAGATCAAATATTAGGAAAATATTCTTTACTGTGGTGAGGCACTGGAACAGGTTGCCCAGAAAAGTTGCGGATACCCCATGCCTGGAAGTGTCCACGGCCAGGCTGGATGGAGCTCTGAGCAACCTGGGATAGTGGAAGGTGTCCTGCCCACAGCAGGGGGGTTGGAATGAGACGATCTTTAAGGTCCTTTCCAACCCAAACCATTCTGTGATTCTGTGAAAAAGCTGAAGAATGAAAGAGCAGTGCAATATGAAATTAATAAATGGGTTGGGGAGAAATAGGACTGTGCTGCCTGGCTTTGAGCTGCAGGTTGTAGCCTGCCTGGCAGCTAAAGCAGCGCACAGGGAGCTGCAGAGTGCTCATGCACTGACGCTGCCTGTCCCTGCCCCACGTCACTCAGAGATGCTGGTGACATCCCTGAAGCCCAGAGGGTTTGTCTTCTCCTGGTGTGCGACCTTGGGCTGCAGCTGGGGCGGGTAACGGTGCCGTGTGTCGTTCCAGGAGCAGTCCCTGCTGCAGCCCCCCACCCTGCAGCTGCTGAACGGGATGGGCCCGCTGGGCCGGCGGGCGTCGGACGGCGGGGCCAACATCCAGCTGCACGCGCAGCAGCTGCTCAAGCGGCCCCGGGGCCCCTCGCCGCTCGTCACCATGACGCCAGTGAGTAGCACAGGGAAGGCAGAGCGCTTAAAAATATCCCCTCCCGCAGGCAGAGGTGGCTGTGCCCAGGTCACAGCAGGCCCAGCACCGCAGGGATGTGCCTGCTCGCTGCCAAAGGTTCCCCTGTTCCCCTCGCGGGACTTGCTGTGCTCTCCTGGAGCTGGCAGGTGGGGTTGTGCGTTCCTCTCTGGAGCTGACGGTGTTTGTGCACTTTGTAATGGTTGCTTTTGTCCTTTGCCGATCCCATGGAGAAAACTCAAGTGTCCGTCTCGGGCATTCGTGCGTGTTCTCACTCCCTGGGTGCATCTGTATCAAGGAATTCTCCGAGTAGCAGCAGCCCTGCCCAGGCAGTTGGGCTGGGGAAGGAATGTTGGAAGGGGTTCTTGGCCAGGTTTCCTTGGTGCAGCAGAGGAGCCAACACACACCCCTGTGGAAGCTCGTTTGGGAAGATCAGGTGTCCCCTGTGCAGAGGGGACTGTGCTGGGTGTCCTCTGGAGCTGTGACTTCTCTCTCCGCAGGCTGTCCCAGCTGTCACCCCTGTGGATGAGGAGAGCTCCGATGGGGAGCCGGATCAGGAAGCTGTGCAGAGGTAACTCCCACTCTGTTAACATTTGCCCTTCCTACCTCCACGAGGCTCACCTTGGGCTGTTCCAGAGCTGATTCAAACACAGCCACCTCATCAGGGCACCAGTGTTGATTTTACAGCAAAGGCCCAACACTTCTCCTGTTCCTGTGGGTGTTGATTACTGTAGGCACTTACTCCTCTGGCACTACTGGGTGCTTGCAAAGCTGGATTCCCCTGAAATGGGTAGCTGATTGAGCAGTAGGTTCTCCAGAAACTCTTGGAACTGCTAAATTCCTTTGCTTAGTGTGCACCAGCATGCAATCCACACTAACCTGCCAAGTGAGTGCTGAGGGATTCCCCTCCCTGCTGAGTGCTGGAGGTGGGAGGATCTCCTCTGTGGCCTTGGGTGCCAGTGCAGCAGCTTTTGTATCAAGACATGCAGTAAACATCCAACTCTGATGCCTCAAACAAAGTGAGCTTGCTGGAATTACGGGTACCTCTAGCTGCTAATTTTAGCATTAGGCCTTAAAATAGTCTGCTCCGATAAGGAAAGCATTATTAGCTCAGGCTGGGAACTTCTGTTCTCTGTGTCTGCTCCAAACACATTGATAGAAGTGGGTAGAATGTGCTTGTACTTTCTCAGTCCATGAACACACTAACCATGGCCTTGCTAACATTTTCTTAGTAGCTTTTGCATAGTTTCTTCTCTGCTAACCAGCTGGGCACTACGTGTGGTGGGTGCTTCTTACCTCAAACTGGAAGAGCTTTCTGGATCCCCCCTTTGTACAGATCATCACCTGGGTAAGGGAGTGGCTCCTCAGGGCTCACCAGGGTTTAGACTGGGGCTTGTTGCAGGCAGGGTGACACTGGGATGGGTGCAGATGCTGCTCCAGAGCCTTGGCCAGCTCTGCTGCTCTCAGTGCTCCCGAGGAATGGTGGGTGTGAGCAGTGACAGACTGTGCACTGAGACTCTTTTTGCCTACCTCAGCCTAGAAAGTCTGCTTGTAGCCTCAGTAATCTCCTCAACAGCCATTAAAAATTTTAATTTAGGGCCGATAATGTCCTCTGACAGCACCTCAGACAGCAGGTGGTCTTTTTGGCTGTGATAAATCTCATTCTTGGCAAGGGGATGCCTGGACATCTTACCTGGGCAGATTTTCACTGTTCTAAACCTGAAGGTTTCAGTTGAGCCTTTAAAGCATTAGCTCAGCTGGAAACATTTTGAAACCCTGTGCAGTGTTTTGCAAGGCACTGAAATGTTCAGATCCCACTGAAAACCAAATCCCCTTGGACTCAGAGGTCACTTTGCTGCTCTTGACAGTGCTGCCCTTAGTTCTTTCATAGCACATGTTCTTCTTCCACCAGATGGCTTTGAAAAAGCACCATCCAGGTTGTGTGTTAACTTGTTCTCCACCCCCTTGTGTTGCGACATGTCAGTAGTCATCAGAGGAGAAGGGTAAATAGCGTTAACATCAGGGGCAGATGCAAATATTTAGCTTCTCAGAACACTGCCCCAAATACTCTGTTTGCAGCCACCAGCGAGCAGCTTTGGCCCTCCTTAATCTGACCTTGAAAGCAGAGTGCAGTCTTCTCTCTGTTCCAGGGAGCAGTCACATCTCCTTTGAGCTTTGGGAAACTTTCTTCCACCCGAAACGCTGTTAGAGCTCATGATTGGATTGTTCCCTGGAGGGCTGAAATGAAATGATCTTAGCAAACCACAACAGTAAAGCTCTTTGGGAAACTTCCCCTGTCTGCATCAAATGATTCTTAAACAGCTAATGGCACGGGCTTTGGCGGGGCACCACGGCGCTCTTAACCTGCTTCTTCTGCTTCAGTGGCTTCAGCAGCAAAGAGAGGCTGGGTTTGGGCAAGTCTCTATTGCCTGCTGCTCTTTCTGCTTCCCAGGGGCAGTTGCAGGGGAAGAGAGCAAAGGGGAGAATTGGCAGGTGTCACTGGCCAGGTGGTCCTTGGCTGGTTACCAGAGCTGCCTCGCTGCTGGTTCACAGGAGCAGGAAGGGTTGAGTTCACACGCGGGCGTTCATCCCGGCGGCCTTGAGCGGGCACAGCTCTGGGTGCAGTGCCAGCCCTGGGCAGGGGCTGCACCCCCCTCTCTGCCGGCCCCACTGCCCTGGGCTCGGCTGTGCCGGGAACAGCAGGGCGGGCAGCAGCTCTCAGCACTGCCTGGCCCTTCCTCACATCCTCGCCGGAGCGGAGGCTCTGAGCTCCCCCTCCCCGGTCTTTGGGGGGTTTGCAGGAGACCTGCAGCTCTTTTCCAGTGCGGAGCGGGCTTTTGTTTAAGCTGTTGCCTTCCAGCTTTGGTGTGAGAGGCAAGCGCAGCCTTGGTGCTGGTGGCTCCAGAGGGAGGGACGCTCTTGCTGCTCGGTTCCCATTCCCTGCGCATCCCGGGCCATTCCCGACTTTCCCGGAGCGGAGCAGGGACTAGATGGCGCACTTGGACCGGGCTGGCACAGCCGTGCCTCAGCCCAGCCCTTCCTCCGGCTCCTCGGGCAGCCTGGGGTGCCCCTCGCACCCTTCCCCTGCTAGCGGCTGGAGCCGGGGTGTCCCAGGGTCGGTATGAGGAGCGAGGGCTCCCCTGGCAGGAGCAGCAGCTCCTCTCTGTGCCCAGCTCCTGCTGGGTCATCTCTGCCTTGGCTCCCCGGGCTGGGAGAGAGAGGCAGACGTGCTCGAGTGGATGAATCCACGCTGAGGGCAAGTGGTCACCTGGGTATTCCCAAAGGGATATACCAGCATTCCCCTGGAGGTGAAACGGGGCTTTCCTGCTGGGGAGAGCGAACGGCTCCTCCTTCCTTCTGAGGCTGGCAGTGGAGCACCAGCAGCTGAAACTACACTTGTCCCCAAAGCACTGGTGAGCCAGTGCTGTGACAGGCATGGGCAGCGTGTCCGTGGCGTGTTCTGAGCACTGCACAAGCTTCTTCCTTCCCGTTTTCTCTGGGTTATCTAACACTCCCTGTTTTCGGAGTACTCCCATCAGTCTCTTATAAAATGTGCTCCTGCTTGTTGCAGATACTTGGCAAATAGGTCAAAAAGGCACACTCTGGCCATGACCAACCCTACAGCTGAAATCCCTCCAGACTTGCAGAGGCAGCTAGGACAGCAGTCCTTCCGACCCCGGGCTTGGGCTCCACACCTGGGACCCGACCAGCACCGGTGAGTAACGGCACCGGCCGGCCGGGCAGCTTGCACCAGGAGTCCTGCCCAGGTGGCGCCTGGAATGGAGCACTGAGGACATCCCGCTGGCAGGGAGGGGTGAGGAGGAGGAGGAGGAGCAGGGACAAAGAGCAGACCCACAGAGCAGAGGGTGTCTGACCGCTCTGGCACGGGCTCCCTGCCTGCAGGGACCAGCAGGAATCAGCTGGCTCTTCCGTCCAGTCCCACTTTTGTGGCTGGAGATGATTTGCTGGGAATGGCTGCCATCACAGAAATATTGGGAATAAGCTGGGTTTTTTTTGTGGAAAGCTTTTCCCTGTGTAATGGTAGGCATCAAGGTAGTAGACTTGCTACAGAACCTTTTCGGAGGCAGATGCAGGCAAAAGATTGCACCAAGAGTAATCCACAGCAGAGCTTAAAACCCTCACTGTTCTGCACCAGAGTTGTGTGTTCTGACTGCAAAGTCTCTTTGCAAAGCTCCTCGAGAGTAATTTTATTTCTCACCCTTGGTAGGAGTGATGTGAGGAAAGGAAGCTGGGTGGGAAGAAAACAAAAATCACAGTGTCTGGGAAAGAGGGAACCTTTGGATTGGATCTAAACACACTCAGGATGTGTGGGAGGGACAGTGCTGATGGAGAGGTGTTAATGTGACAGAGTCCTTGTCACAGCAGCCAACCGGAGATGCTAATGCCACAGGGAGAGCTTTAATTCCTCTTAATAAAAAAAAAAAAACTTAAAAAAATGCTTGAAAGTGCTCTGACCCCTCAGTGCTGGGAGCAGACCAGCTGCACACTGGAGCTTGCTGCCTGTTGGGAAAGCAGTGGCTGCCAGGCCAGGCTGGTGCTGGTGTTCAGCCCCTCAGGCAGCTCACACTGGCAGGCTTGACAAAGCCCTTTTTATTGTAGCCAGAGACCTGCTGAGCTGAGCACTGATGTAATCAGCAGGGACAGGTGAACTCTGAGCAGACTGAGACAGTGCTAGTGCCACGCTGGAGCTCCGGAAAACCAAGATAAGCACCTCTCTGCCCTCAAGTTACTCCCTCAGAGGTGCCTGGGGGATGGGAAGAGCAGGAGGGGAAAAATTGCTAGGGCCCACAGCTTGATAGGAAGAGGAGTGCAGCTTGCAAAACAAGCAGAATGTGCTGTGTCCTGCTTTCAGGATTGCTGCAAATCCTAAAGGTAAGCCGGGTCCCTCACGCACAGCAGGAACGGAATTTTTACAAGACTTTAAACACACTTACCCTGTAAATAGTGCTGGTGTCACCTCTGTCTCTTGGCTCTGGAGTCCTGAGGTTGTTGCATCATGAGCAGGGAAGTATCTGCTCGTTCCACTCTTGGTGTTGTAACGTGCTGTGAGCCTGTTTTGTGTTTTTCCTGTGAAATCACGGGAATTTCATCTGACCATGGTCTAAACAGAGTGTCCCACAGTGAGTCCATGACATACCTGGCACAGAAATTAGCAGTCACTGTGTAAATAAACCACATTATTGAATGGCAGGTGGGTTCTATTTTAGCCCTTAACCTATTTTAAGCCATCTAATGTATCTTCTTTTGTAGCCCCTGGTTTTGTCACGTTAAATATCTGAAAGCAGAATTGAAGTACAGCTGTACAGGGAAGTGCAGCTGTTCTGCCTTGCCCACACGGGTTTCAAAACCTCAGCATGATTTTATCTGTAGCTTCTGCCTTCCATCAATGCAACAAGAGAACAAATGGATCAGGATAATGGATGGGATGGCATCAAAAGGCAGGAGCACAGCTCTTTCCTTGGAAGGAAATTGAACTATGTCCTGCTAAGGCAGAGACAGTGACAAAACTGAACCCAGCCTGCTGGAAGTGGTCCAGCATCAGTCACCTTGTGACAAGGGGAGCCTGGAGCAGGCCCTCAGAGTGACCTCTGGAGCTCAGGACCACTCCAGCTGCAGCCAGGTGGGCTCTTGCTGGGTTTGGTGTCAGAGGTGCTGTAAAGACCACGTCTCCATGACCTTCTCACAGACAAAGGCTGCTGCTGGAGCCTGTGCATCAAATGTTGCTTGCTGGGTTCTGGAGATGGTGTTTGCAGAATCTTTACGAAAGAAATCCTTTACTGATGGAAGAAATTCCTCCCTGTGAGGGTCATGAGGCCCTGCCACAGGTTGCTCAGAGAAGCTGTGGCTGCCCCGTCCCTGGAAGTGTCCAAGGCCAGCTTGGACAGGGCTTGGAGCAACCTGGGATAGTGGAAGGTGTCCCTCCCAGCCCAAACCATTCTGTGATTCTATGATTTGCACAGAAACCAGGTTCCACTGATAGCACTCGGCCGGAAGCCGTGAGGGCAGGCAGAGAGCCCCAACTGTTTGTTGTGAGGCACGATGTGGCGGGCGTGTGCCAGGTTATCTCTGCTCGTGATAACACAGGTGGCACCTAATGGCAGGGCAGGGATAAGGGGGAACCCCAACTCTGGGAGAAACAGCTCCTGAAAAAAATCTGGCTCCCTCTGACGGCAAAGAAACCTCACTGTGAAGGGGAAGTGCTCGCGGTGCCTTGGGCACAGCTTGGTTCAGATGTGCCCATTGTGACTGCCCAGTGTGGAGCATCCAGGCTGCTGGGAGGCTGGTGGAAGTGGAATGTCTGTACTGGAGTTTGTTTTCTGGCTGGTGTCACGTCACTAACCCCCTTCCCCCTGTGTTCAGTTCTATTTACAAGGACTCCAACACTCTGCACCTCCCCACCGAGCGCTTCTCCCCGGTCCGGCGCTTCTCCGACGGGGCTGCCAGCATCCAGGCTTTCAAAGCCCACCTGGAGAAGATGGGCAATAACAGCAGCATCAAACAGCTTCAGCAGGTGAGAGAGGGGTGGGGGTCCTCCAAACAGCCTCCACGAGGAATTCTTATTGCCTTGGTCTTGCTGCTTCGGGAAGCAAAAGTGGAATCTTTACACGGGAGTCTGAGGGACACAGTGGGGACTTTGCAGCTGAGGGTTTGTTCCCGCTCTGTGTGGCTGCAGCAAACCCTGAGCGTCCTCTGGATGTACGAGCTGCTCACCTGCAGCTGGGGACCTGGGGGGATTCCTGCCCCCTTTTTTCTGGGAAGAACCATCATGCTGTGCTCTGCTGTGGGTGTCCTGCCTGTCCCTGCAGTGCCCCCCAGCACTGTCAGACTGCAGCTCCTGCTCTCCCACATTTCCTCTGGCAGCAGTTCTGGGGCTGTTCCAGGGTGTCCCGGGAAAGGGCAGCTCCTACCACCAGAGTTTGGAGTGTACTGTGGGACATTCCCTGTGCAGCCAGGCATGCCTTGCCAACGGCTGGAGCAGGATTTGGCCCCAGGACAGGCCTTTCCCCTTGCAGCACGGCACAAGTGAGATGCTCTCCTCACCTTGAAGTGTCGTTTCCAGAGCTTGCTGCCGGCATTAAGGGGACACAGTGGTGCCAGCTCGGTGTCACGTGCACCCCTTGCTTTCCTGGCTTTTTGCCATGTCACTGCACACCTGATTCTGTCAAAGGAAATGGATTGGGCTTTCTTTGCCAGCTTTTCTCAGAGGGGTGGGCTGCAGAGCGTGGCATTCCGCGCACAGCAGGGTGCTGTGCACCAGAAGGTCGTTTATGGGACGTGCTGGGTTCCTTGCAGGAGTGTGAGCAGCTCCAGAAGATGTACGGGGGGCACATGGACGAGAGGACGCTGGAGAAGACGCAGCAGCAGCACATGTTGTACCAGCAGGAGCAGCACCATCAGATTCTTCATCAGCAGATTCAGGTACTGGAGCCTGAGCCAGAGCTGCTGAAGGCTTAGCTCTGTTTTCCTGTGTTGCTGCAGATGCAACTCGTGAGCAGGTCCCGGGGGGATTGAGGGAGGGGGAGTTTGCTGGGCTTGCTGTAGCGGGAAGGCTGAAGGATTGCAGCAGAGATGGGGTCACAGCTGCTGTGGTAGCTGTGGTAGCCAGGGCTGCAGTCAAGGACTGACACTCGGTGAAGCTGGACATGTCCTGCTTCACCCAGCAGTGTTTCTAAATTTACTGACTGAGACATTGACTGCAAACACTTCTTGTTTTCTTGTGGTGCCTGGTTCAGGACTGTATCCGGCCTCCCCAGCCATCTCCACCCTTGCAAGCTCCATGTGAAAACCAGCCAGCTCTGCTCACTCACCAGCTTCAGAGGTAAAGAAATGGCTTTAGGACAGCTCTGGGTTTTACTCTTCCTGAAGCCCAGGGATGAGCTGACTGCTCAGGAGAGGCCAGGCTGAGTTGGAGGTTTATGGAGTCAGAACGGCACAGCCAGTTCCCAGGTGAATGTGCCTGGTCCTTTGAGCTGGATTCTGTCTGAAGGACTTTGGAAGCAGAGAAATCTGATGCAGAGGCACAGACAGACCTGCTTTGAGCAGAGGATTGACAGTCCTGCCTTCTGAGTGGCTTGAAGATGCCACTTCAGCAGCCAGGCTCTCTCATGCTTCCTTGGGTGTCTCACACCTTTCCAGGCCCTTGGTGAGCTCAGCCTCCTTGCCCTCAGCACCCTGACTTGTAGGTAAGGCAGGAAAGGAAAGCAGGGTGCCTCACCAGGTGCAGTGAGTCAGGAGGTGAGTCTGCAGTGTCCTTGTCCCCAGGTTTCTGTGGTAGTCACCAGGTCATGCTCGCTCCCTGCGTGACTTGGACAAGTGAGGTGGCTCTCGGAAGAGAAGCCAATCTGCAGAGACCTTGGGATCCCCAGCAGGGGCTTTATGGTGTTTATTTTGAACAAGACACGCAGCGTTTGGCATCAGTTCTCACAGCTGAGACAGCATCTTGACAAGGAGCAGACATGGTGAGAAGGTGCTTGTTTCCCTGCGTAGGTTACGGATCCAGCCATCCAGCCCACCCCCAAACCACCCCAACAACCATCTCTTCAGGCAACCCAACAGCAGCCCACCCCCCGTGAGCAGCAGCGTGCTCCAGCCCCATGGTAAGCATTTCTGGGAGCTGGGCAGGGCCGTGTGATCCCATCAAACCCTGGGGAAGCAGCGTGGGGGTGCCAGGGCTCCGCTCCCCCCGCAGCCCAGGCCCTGCACAGTTTGCTGATGATGTAAAAGATTCTCCATCTGGCAGCAAGGGCCGGTGTTATCGAGAGCTCTCGAGGAGCTGCCAGCTGGAATGTGCTGTTGCGTTCCTTGTCACAAGATCCTTACTTATCGCTCCTGGGGGTGGGGAGGAAGGGCTGATATTCTTGGGTTTATGCAAATCACTGTCAGCTCCACGGAGTTTCTGTTTTGGTGCAAGGGGCTCTGGCTGTGACCTTTGCACGCTGGCACAGCATGACAGAGCACCCATACGGGCACGTACTGGGCTCCCAGCCTGGCCCAGAGTCATGGAATGAATCATAGCATCATAGCCTGGTTTGGGTTGGAAGGGTCCTTAAAGAGAATCCCTTTCCAGCCCCTTCTACGGGCAGGGACGCCCTTCACTAGACCAGGTTAATCCCAGCCCTGTCCAGCACTTTGGGGAATGGAGCAGATCTCGCTCCTGAGCCTCGCCCTGGGCTGGCAGGGGTGCTGAGGGCCTTTGTTCCTTGCAGGTGCTGCCTCCCAGTCCCAGTTCCAAGGGATGCCATCCCACAACACGATCTTCCCGCAGTCGGGTAACTGTTCCCCTCCCCCGGCCATGGGGCTGACGTGCCTGGCCCTGCAGCAGCAGCAGCAGCAGCAGCAGCCCCAGCAGGTCACCATCCAAGTGCAGGAGCCCGGGGACATGGTCAGCAGCAGCCTCCTGCCCGGGGCCTCCGTGGGCGGGCAGGGCCTGGCGTCCCACGCGCGGGGGATGTCCCTGAGCCCCAGCGCCAGCCAGATCCAGATGCAGCACCGCGCCAACCTGATGGCCTCCCTCAGCTACGGCCACCGGCAGCTGTCCAAGCAGCTCAGCGCCGACAGCGCCGAGTCGCACAGGTAAGGGCCCCTCCCTGCCTGCTCCCGGCTCAGGGGAGCGCTGCTGACCGGAGGGAGGGGGAATCTCAGGGTCAGACGTGGTGTCCTTGCCAGTCTGGGTTGTGCTTGCTCCCTGCCTGTCGCTGGGAAGGAGCTGCTGAGCCAGGCCAGGGCTGCCATTGCATGTGCCTGGGGAAGCCCCTCCCGTGCAGGAGCAGCTCTGGCTCCCGCTGAGCAGTGCGGTCACTTGTCCTTTTCCTTGTCCTTGCAGTCTGAACGTGAACAGGTATCCCCCCGCCAACTACGACCAGGTGCACTTACACCCCCACCTGTTCCCGGAGCAGCCCCGCGTCTCCCCCAGCAGCTACAGCCCGTCGGGAGGGGTCGGGTTCCCTGCAGCCCAGCAGGCTCTGAAGGTCCCACAGCTTGACCAGTACCCCAGTTTCCCTCCAAACGCACATCAGCAGCAGCAGCACTACACGGCATCGGCACTACAGCAGGCACTGTTGTCCCCGACACCTCCCGACTACAGCCGACACCAGCAGGTACCGCACATCCTCCAGGGACTGCTTTCCCCCCGGCACTCGCTCACGGGGCACACGGACATGCGGCTGCCCCAGGCAGAATTTGCACAGCTCATCAAACGGCGGCAGCAGCAGCAGCAGCAGCAAGAATTCCAAGAGTTGTTCAGGCATATGAGTCAAGGGGATGCTGGCAGTATGGGCACCAGCATGGGACAGAACCTCTCGGAGCGCCAGTCGTTGTCTTTGCCTTATCAGAGTGCTGACACGTACCACCCCCAGAACAGCCCCCAACATCTCTTAAAAATCAGGGCGCAAGAATGTATCCAGCAGGTCCCTGCGTCCGTGCCACCGCCGCAGGGATACGGACACCAGCCAGCCCTGTTCCACTCGGAGAGCATGGAGGAGGACTGCGCCTGCGAGGGAAACAGGGACAGCTTTCCTGACAGTAAGAGTTCAAACACATTGACCAAAGGTTGCCACGAGACCCCTCTGCTTGTAAACGCAGGAGGGCACGGGGACCCCGAATCTTTGCTAGGAACTGCTAATCCCACGCAGGAGCTGGGAACGCACCAGTACAGGCATCAGCCCACGCCCGGATTCAGGAATAAGGTGCCCAGCAGAGGTAAGGCTCCCTGCTGCCCGTGCAGGCCAGGTGTCTGTCCATCCGTGCCAGCCTCTCACATTCCTGCCCAGGACACTGTCCCACCCAGCACACCAAGGGTTTCCTGACATATTTTGCATAGCACGGAATTACTGAGATTCTTTCTGGCTTTTGTGGCCTGAAGTAAATTGCAGGCACAGCCTCTGTAATAAACAGGGTTGAGTAAGGAAGGAGCCCGATGGGCTGCTCCCCTTGGGAATTTGACCTACTTCTGCAGGCAGGTAGAGACCAGGGCCCAGCTTGCTGCCATCTTTTCAGGGATGCTGCATGGTGGCCACAGATTTATTCGTGTTGGTGATGTTCCCCATCCCCTGTAAACACGGGACAGGAGCAGCTCACCTGCCAGCACACCCCAGCTGTAGCAGTGTGTCCATGTATTCCTGCTGTTAAGCACAGACCCTCGAGTCCAGGCACTGCTAAAGCTCCCACAAACACACACAGTAACAGTGTTGGTCAGCATCCTGTGGCTCCAGTTGCCTTGCAGCCCCTCTGGCACTTTGGGAAGCAGCAGCGGCAGCAAGATTCCATCCCTGCTTGAACTGGGAAGGGTGGATTCTGGAGAGAGTGAGTTTAAATGTGCCATTAGGTTCTGAAGACCTTTCCTACTCCTTGGAAGCAGCTGTGCCTTTGCTCCTCGGTGGCTGCTCTGGCAGCGCTGCGCTGTCAGAGAATTCCTGCCTGAGCTGTAATTGCAGGCTCCTCTGCAGGAAAAACACCCTCCGAGCCCCTTGCTAAGAGGGCTTTGAGGAGAGGCTGAGCAGGCAGATCAGTATTCCCTGCAGGACTCGGGGTGCTGGGCTGGAGCCACCAGCTCACCCTTGGCACTCAGGGCCCTATTGCAGAGGAGCTGTGTCCAGGGCACAGGAGGCCCAGCTTTGTTCAGGGACACAGCACGGGTTTGTTGGGAAAGTACCGGGCTGGAACAGGCTGGCTCCGAGGGCTGAGCGGGGCTGCCAAGCCCTGACCCCCCAGAGCGTGGGCGGGGGGCAGGGACAAGGCAGGGCTGTGCTGAAATCCTCCTGAATTGTGAATTCCTGATGTGTTTGCTCTCAGAGCTCCACTTCCCTGCTGTGCTTGGAGTGAGGGGAGTCGCTTCAGGCTCAGTGGGGGTTGGAAGCTCTGGAGGGGGGTTTGGTGCAAAATCATGAGTCTGAATCTTGTCACTGTAGCCCATTAGATGGACAGTGAGGTTTGATGAAGTCAGAAGCCAAATCTCGGCCCCTGCACTGCTGGTGCGAGCACTGGTTACACAAGGGAGAAGGACTTTAGACTGCAAGGCCCTGTAAATGAGTAAAGGCAAATAAATGTTTACAAATAGGCTTGTGTAAGCCCTTCTGACAGGGCTGTTTGTAGTAAACAATGTCCTGGGATGCAACTGCTTGTACCATTTTCCTTATGGCCTCCATAACCCACTTGGACTCAGGCCTGCGCTGCTTCAGGTCCAGGCAGAGTCACCTCAAAGCTTCCCAGGTACCCTTACCTACAGCAAATCCTACATGCCTGGGCTTTCCTGCTATTGACCTACACCAGGTCCTACATCACTCAGTTTTCCCACTATTGACCTACACCAAATCCTACATCCCTGGCTTTTCCCCCTGTTTTCCCTAGACTGTGTAATGAGGGTGCAGTTTGAGGGGTATCTTCTCTCCCTGCCCCAGCTCCCCAGATGTGTTTTCCCTGGAGCAGTGTAACTTCCCAGTGGCCTGGGAGCGTCTGCACTTCCAAGGGCGTGTGCTGACGCCGATCACAAAGCTCTGGATGTCTGTGGAGCATCTGCCAGAGATGGCAGCTGGGGACCTTGAGAGCTGACCAAATCTGTTTGGGATGTGACTGAACTGCCTGTGAACGGCCCTGCTCCAGTTTTGCTCCAACGTACCCGTCCCAGGCTGGGAGCGCTGCCCGTGGGAAACCTGCCGGGGCTCGCACCGTGCCAGCGTCACATGCCACAGGGACACAAAGGATGTGGGGATGAAAGGCTCTCCTCTGCAGGACTGGGGGTGTGAATTCGGGGTGTCTGTCCCTTGGTCCAGAGCAGCATCCTCAGACATGCAGTGCTGGCATTGGGAAGCAGCTGATTTTTGGGTCCTGGCTCTTGGAGGCTGAGGGAGCTCGTCCCCTGCAGTGCAGGGACTGGGGCCGGGGCTGTTTGTGGAGCTGGAGCAGCAGGCTGCTGGCCCCAACCACTGTTCCCACAGTTGGAGCAGCATCCCAAGCAGTGTGTGGGTGGCACTGATCTGCTAACATCTGTTACCTCATGTTTTCCTTCTCGCTTTTCCGGGAAGGCTGACTGTTAACCGCACGTAACCCCACGGTTGTGCAAAGGAAGGGGGAGGCTGCATCTCTGACTGCCCTGGGACAGGGCTCTGGCATTCCTGATGGAGGAAGGGCACGGGGAGCAGTGTCCTGGCTGTGCTATCCATGTTCACCTGCCTGCCAGCGGTGTGGGGCCACATGGGATGGGGTCTCGCTTGAATTCTGCTAAATTTGTGGACAGATTTTGGAACTGCCTGTGCAGGGCCAGGAGTTGGACTTGGATGATCCTCGTGGGTCCCTTCCAACTGGGGATGTTCAAGGATTCTGTGAGATCTCTTTGGGGAGCAGTTTTGTGGCAGTTGCAGTGCCAGCTGGGCCGTGCGGTGTCCCAGCACAGCAGGACATCCCTTCCCCGTGGCCAAAGCCCTGGGAAAGCTCTGGCTCGCTGAGGGCTGTACCTGCAGCTGTGTCACCTCGGGGCAGCTCCCCAGCGCTCGCAGCCACGTCGGGCGTTTGTGCTCGGCGGGGTCCGCGCTCAGCGAGCTCAGCCCCGATGACAGGCTCCTGCATGGCTCAGGCCTCCATCCAAAACATCGTGTACTTGATGACGAGAGGCTTTGCCTGATAGGAATGTGGCCTTTGCCCTCAGTCACAAGAGCTTGCAGCGCAGATGGACTTTGCCAGGCAGAACACTCGTGTGCTCCCGCAGCAAGATTGTGGGAGGGCAGGGAGAAGTCATCTGATAAAAGTGAACATCCTGGCCAGCTCTTCCAGCAGGATTATGTTGCTTACAATTGCCAAGGGGCCCTGCTGGAGGCATCCCGTGTTGGAGGCTCCCCCGGCTCTTGTGTAACGATGTGGGCAGGGTGGGGGTCGAGCTCGGGCTCGAGGGGAAGGCAGAAGTGGGCAAGGGTCTGGTTCCTGTGCTCCTGCCCCAGTCCCTCCAGCTTTAGGCTGCTGTTGTAGACCTGATAGGAGGCAGTAGCTTTGGGATCTTTTGGGATATTAATGCTGGAGGGAGAAGCCTGTGTGAGTGTGACTGGGGGCACTGGTGCTGCACCACTCCCAG
This sequence comes from Ifrita kowaldi, assembly GCA_013398055.1. Classification (NCBI taxonomy): domain Eukaryota; kingdom Metazoa; phylum Chordata; class Aves; order Passeriformes; family Cinclosomatidae; genus Ifrita; species Ifrita kowaldi. The sequence continues at coordinate 7,016 of VZRS01000245.1, read as the reverse complement.
CAGAGCAGCTGGGGGTCCTGTCCTCGTTCTGCCAGCAAGGAGCGTTTGTGTGTGGTGTCACATCTCAGTTCTGCAGTGGCACACGTGGCTGGGAGCTGCAGGTTCCTTGTACTAACCTGTCTTTTTTCTGTCCTGTCTGGTTTTCAAGAGTCCATCGTAGGGAACTGCATGGACAGGAGCTCCCCCGGCCAAGCCATGCAGGTGCCTGACCACAACGGCCTGGGCTACCCCGTGCGCCCCTCGTCCAGCGAGCACCCGCGGCCCCGCACCCTGCAGAGACATCACACCATCCAGAACAGTGATGATGCCTACGTAGGTGCTTTTGCCACCCAGGTCCCTCCAGTGAAACAGCCTGGCCTGGCTCTGGCCACACAGGGCTCTGCAGGCACAGCCAGCCCAGCTCTGGGTCCTGCAGTGCTGTGAAGGAGCTGGCCATGGTAGCCCAGAGCTCAGTGCTCTGCTCCCTGTGGGGTTTGGGGTGCTGGGAACTGTCCTGCCCAGATCTTGATGTGTGCTTTGCTACAGCTCCCTTCTGCTGTAGAGTGGTAGCTTCACTGGTTCAGTGGTGCCCAGTGACAGGACGAGGAGGAATGGCCAGAAACTAAAACACAAGTTCCACCTCAACATGAGGAAGAACTTTCCATGGAGGGTGACAGAGCATTGGAACAGCTGCCTGGGGAGGGCCTGGAGTCTCCCTCTGTGGAGACATCCCAAAACCACCTGGATGTGTTTCTCTGTCACCTGCTCCAAGTGTCCCTGCCTTGGCAGGGGTTTGGACTGGGTGATCTCCAGAGCTCCCTTCCAACCCCAGCTGTGCTGTGATTCTGTTAGCTCAGAGGGATTTGGACTGCTCAGTCCATTCTCTTGTTGAGGGGACACTGGCTGCACCCAGGCTGTGCCTGATGCACAGTTCTTGTCCTTCCAAACCCTCGCTGAAGGTTTGCAGAAGCTCCCTGGGCACCCTGTCCGTGGGCAGATGAAGAACAGCAGGATCCTCTCCCGAGCTCCCCTTGAGGTGTGTGCTGCTGTCTCCACAGGTGCAGTTGGATAACTTGCCTGGAATGAGTTTGATGGCAGGAAAAGCACTCAGCTCTGCTCGGATGTCCGACGCCGTGCTCAGCCAGTCGTCGCTGATGGCCAGTCAGCAGCTGCGCGACAGGGACGGCGAGGGTGAGCAGCGGGGCTGCCCACGGGGCACGGGGGGATGTGGGCAGCTCCTCGGGGAGCTGAGTCACAGAGAGAGGTGCTGAGTCTCCTCTTTGCCCTTACAGAATGTGGGGAGAATTTGGAAGGTCAAGAGCACCCGAACCTGGGCGATGGCAGCCAGCACCTCAACACCTCCTGCTACCCCTCGACGTGTATCACGGACGTCCTGCTGAGCTACAAGCACCCGGAGGTGCCCTTTGGGATGGAGCAGGCGGGGGTGTAACTGGGAGGGAGTGAGTATCCATGTGTCCTCTCTCCACACTACATCTTGGGCTGCCTCCATGGCCTCACTTCCATGGGTCACCTTCCCTGCTCATTGCTCCAGTGCTGGGGTTGGGACCATGAGCTCAGAGCTCCTGTGCTGGGGCTGTTTGCTGTCCCCCGCTTTGCCCAGGGACAGCATCCCTCCTTCCAGGCTTGTGCTGCTCTCAGACTCCCTCTGCATGGTAGGATCTCTCCCCTGGGGCAGGGTCAGGAATGGCCTGGGAATGCAATGCTGGAGTGCTGTGGGAGGAGATGCGCCGTGCTGGTGTCCCCTAACATCTGTGTTTCTCTCTCTTGCAGGGTTTGTGTACAGCTTTGAAATGAAAAGGTCCATTTTAAACCAACAGTATCTAGCAGCATTGCGCCAAATTGCCGTAGTATTTCTGACTAACTGGAATACCATGGCCCCTTTCCTCATCCTCACTTCATCCAGTGTGTCGTTCCTTTGGGTTCTTTAATTTCTGCCACACTTGCCTGTAACTCCAGCTACACCCAGAGCCCTGAGCCCGACGCGGAGGATCGGCCTCGGCACCGGGGCTGCTCTGGGGGCTGGCCCTGCCTGGGGCCCCACGCCGGGCTGAGCCTCCCTGGAGCCTGCCCTGAGCAGGTCCAAGGGGACTGGAGCTGCTCCTGGATGGAGGCCACGCTCTCCTTCCACTCTGTCCCGCTGCACTGGGGGGGTCTGGGCCTGGCAGCGCTGGCGAGGGCCCTCCCCACCCCGGTGCAATCCACTTCTTGTCTCACCTCTGTCTGCTCTGTTCCCTCTCGTGTGTCGGGGTGCTGACAGGATCACCCCTGCCCTGCCTTCCCTTCCCTTTTCTTTCCAAATCTGCCACGACTTGGGGTTTTTTCTTTTCCTGGCTAATGTAGGGCAGATGGATTTTTCTTTGTTTCCTTCGCTTTTCCTCCTGATCACGTAGGAATTGTTTTTTTTGGTAAATGTTGTTTTATTATTATTGTTATTAATAAAAGGCAAAAGGAATTTCTGTTTGAGAGAAATTTTTAACTAGATTCTGTTCTATATGAATTGTGACTTGCACCTTTTGTTCAAAGTATTTTATTTCTTTTAATGACATTGTACTTGTGACTGGTTTTCTCTCGTGCCAGTGGCGACAGTGGTAATTCTCCTTATACAGTCGGGACGTGCAGAGGTCTCTTCTTTGTCCCTTTTCCATCCTTTCTGTGGTGGATAGAGCGGGAGGCCCCCTTCCCCCCGCTGGGGCTCAGGAGCACGTGGTGTCACCCTTGCCTTTGGGACTTGACAAGCTCCAGCTCAGATCCTTCTTACTGACATTTTTCTGGAATATTTTTTAAAACTAAAGGAAACATCGACCCAGCCCTCCTGACTTTGCACAGAAGGAAGTGTGAAACCAGCACGGCAGAGGTGACTTTGCTATCCTTACCCCGTGCCTCTTCCCGGCCTCCCCTTCTCTGGGAGAACAACGCTATCGGCTCTGCGATCCCAAAAATCGGAGCGGAGGGGAGCTCCGCAGCCCGGCCGTGCGCGGCCCCTCCTCCCCCGGCACCTGCGGGCTCGGGGGGCGCGGGGAGCCCGCCGGATCGAGCGGGAAGGGTGGGGAACGCTGAAAGCCTTTTGCTCAGTCCCTTTGGCTCGTTTTCCTTTTGTTTACATGACACTGTATCCTGGGAGAGTCGCCGGGCCCCCCCCGCAGCAGCCGCCCCGCAGGGCCGTCACCGTGCCATCCGCAGTACCACACTTTTTTTATCATGGCTTTGTATTGTAGTAATCAATACGCGCAGTATATGTTGAATGTATATTAATATACTTTGCTATTATTTCTGTTTTTTGGAAATGTCAGAAGTATTTTTTTTTTCTTCCTCATTTATGTTGGACTAAAAACGAACAGGAAAAAAAAGAAAACGTTTCAGTAAATCTTCAGTCCATTTTTTTGTGGGTCACTTGCAACGAGTCAATTAGTTGGACAGTGGGATCATAACAAATAAAACCATGATTATGATCTTCCCTGGGCTCTTGTTTGCCTTGTTGCTCAACGCCGAAGTTCAAGGGGTGGCAGCTGCTGTGTCCCCAGCCCATCCCTGGGGCTGTCACTTCCCTCGGGCTCCAGCAGCTCCCCTGGTTGGGTTTCCCAAAGCCCCCCGGCACTCACAGCCCCCCTGGTTGGGTTTCCCAAAGCCCCCCCGGCACTCAGAGCCCCCCTGCAGCCGGAGCCCAGCAGAGTCCGGCTCGCCCTGCGGGTGCGAGGAACTGCAGCGCTGCAGATCAGACCTTGCCGGGGCATCTGCTGCAGTGGGGCTTTTCCAGCTGTGGGTAGAGCCTGCGAGGCGCAGGGAGCTGTGCCTCCAGCACCCTGCAGCACATGGGGTGGCAACACCTGTGCGGTGCCCATGAGGTGCCCAGCGAGCTGGCACAGGCTGGGGCTGCAGGGAGCTGGTGCCATTCAAGAGCATCTTTCCTCTGTAGCAGCTCCCTCTGGCACTGCCAGCCCTGCACGCTCCCTGCAGCCCCGTCTGGGGACACGGCCCCTCTCTCCCTGTCCCCTCTCTCCCCTCGCCAGGCCGGGCTCAGCCCTGTGCGCTCGATTCCTGCGGATCCCTGGGCTGGTGGCAATGGGACAGGGAAGCACCTGGGGTTGGCTCGGGCTCAGGGGGGTTTTGGGGTGGCCGTGCCAGTGCTGGTGCCTGCTCTGAGCTGAGCCTTCGCTTTGCCCAGGTCCTCAGCGAGGGCTGGCATGGGCGGGCAGGGGCACAGCTCCCGGGACCTCTGAGTTGGGGATACAGCGGGAAAAGGGGGTGATGTGAGCGGCCCGGTGAAGGACGGGGCACAGATCCGCGGCCGAGGCGAGGGGTCCGGGTACGGCCGGCCAAATCCCTGCGGGAATAAACCTTGTCCCCGGGCCGGCGGCCAATCCCTGGGGGCTGCGAGGGGCCCCGGCAAGGCCGCAGGGCCAGCGGGAATCTGGGTCACCGGGAGCGTAAACAGCTCCTTGGCCGGAGAGGCGCGTCCCGCGGGGAGCTCCTGTTTGCTCGCCGCCCCTGCCAAGCCCGCGCTCCTCGCCGGTGCTGCGCGATCCTTGAACCCTGCGCGCCACATCGCCCGCCGGGAGCGCGTTCCGGGGCCGCCGCGCTGGCTTATCTCCGCGGAACTGCCCCTCCGGCATAAATAGCGGCGGCGGAGCCCCGGCCGCTCAGACGGGACGAGCAGCAGTTGCAGAGAGAGCTGGTAAGAGCCCGGGCTGCTCCGCAGGACCCGCAGGGACAGAGCGGTGCCCCTCGCCCGCGGCCCCGGCGGGGACCCCTCAGCCCCCGCCGGGGTGGGATTTGCCGGGGCTCCCCGCGCCCAACTCTCTCGCTCTGCCCGCAGGTCCAGCGCGAAGATGAGAGCCGTGGTGTTGACCCTCGCCCTGCTCTGCCTGACGGGTAGGTCCGGACGGGGCTGCGGCGGCAGCGGCTGCGGATCCCCGCGGGATGGAGCAGCACGGGAGGGATGGGGCGGCTGAGCCCGACGCGAGCGCTGCTGGAAGCCGCCGGTTTCCGAAGCGCTTTGCGAGTCGGGCTGCAGCCGAGGGGCTCCCTGCTCCTCTCCCGAGCCGGGCAGGTCCCCGGCAGGGCTGGAGCCGTCCCCGGGCGGTGTGTCCTGAGCACACCCGACTCTCTCCGCAGGCACCCAGGCCCGCTCCTTCTGGCAGCACGATGAGCCCCAGGCACCCCTGGATCGCCTCAAGGACATGCTCGATGTGTACCTGGAGACAGTGAAAGCCAGCGGCAAGGAAGCCATTGCCCAGTTCGAGGCCTCCGCCGTGGGCAAACAGCTGGAGTAAGTGGGAGGTGTGTGGCGGGGGGCTGGGGGGACCCCAGGCACCGTGTGTGACCTCCCTCCCCTCCCGCAGCCTGAAGCTGGGCGAGAACCTGGACACGCTGGGCGCAGCCGCCGCCAAGCTGAGAGAGGACGTGGCCCCCTACTACAAAGAGGTGCGGGAGATGTGGCTGAAAGACACCGAGTCCCTGCGCCAGGAGCTGACCAAGGACCTGGAGGAGGTGAAGGAGAAGATCAAGCCCTTCCTGGACCAGTTCTCTGCCAAGTGGACGGAGGATCTGGAGCAGTACCGCCAGCGCCTGGCACCCCTCGCCCAGGAGCTGAAGGAGATCAGCAAGCAGAAGGTGGAGCTGCTGCAGCAGAAGCTGACCCCGGTGGCTGAGGAGGCGCGGGACCGTCTGCGCGGGCACGTCGAGGAGCTGCGCAAGAACGTGGCCCCCTTCAGCGATGAGCTGCGGCAGAAGCTGAGCCAGAAGCTGGAGGAGATCCGGGAGAAGGGCATCCCCCAGGCCGCTGAATACCAGGCCAAGGTGGTGGAGCAGCTCGGCAACCTGCGTGAGAAGATGACGCCCCTGATGCAGGACTTCAAGGAGCGCCTCACCCCCTACACCGAGAGCCTCAAGGCCCGTTTCATCAGCTTGCTGGAGGATCTCCAGAAGACCGTGGCCTGAGCCGCCGGCCGGCGCGGCCAGGGACTGACCCCCGCCCCGCTCCGCAGCCGCCCCGGGTGCTCCCTGCCCTGCCACGGGTGCTTCTCCTCAGGGGGCTCTGGGGACAGGCTGCAGGAGCCCCGGGCCAGCCCAGCCCCAGGGTGACCTCCCCGGAGAGCCCCTCCTCCCATAGAATCCCCGACCCGGCGTCACTCTCAGCTTTGCCTCCCTTTTGTCAAATAAACTTGACTTAAGTTATTGGAGCTCGCTCAGTCTTTGCAGTGGATACTGGAGGGGGCAAGGGATGCTCTGAGCTCGGGGTACTGGGGGATCCAGAGGGAGTGGGGGAACAGGGAACTGGTGAGGGGTGCCCTGGGCTCGCCCTGTACTGAGCCCAGCTCTGCCCGAGGTGCAGCGGGGCTCAGCCCCTCTCAGGGCGCTGGAGAATGGTGGCACTGAGTTTACAGGAGCTTGTGGAAGAAGCAACCGGCTCCTGCCACCCTGGGCACCCCGACACGGCCGTGTGAACCTCAGTGCTGGTGTCTGTCCCAGCCCTCCCTCTCCCTGTGGGTCACACTCCTCCTTGCCAGCCCCCCAGTGATGCCACCACAGCGTTTCCTTCAGCCCCGCTTTATTGACAGCACCACGACAGCGGGTGGGAGCCGGGGGGGCCCCAGCCCCGACAGCCCCCGGCGAGGCTACGCGGCCGGAGTCTTCTTCCAGAGCTCCGCCAGCTGCTCCTTGAGCCACACCAGCCGCTGCTTCGCCAGCTCCGCGCTGTCCGAGAGCCACTGCCTGCACCGGGAGGGGAGGGCAGGCGGTCAGCGCGGGGCCCTGGCCGGGCTCCCCGCCGCCACCGGGGGACGGGGACAGGGCTGGCGGGGTTCGGGGGCACCTGGCCTGCTGCGCCGCCTCCGACTCCCGCACCCTGCTGAAGGCGTCCTTGGCCATGGCCGTGGCTTTCTGGGCCAGCTCCTGCACCTTCTGCACCAGCGCCTTCGGCTCCTCGGGCTTGTCGGCCCCTGCAAGCACGAGCCTGGTGGGACTGGGGGGACGGGGCCCCGCGGTTGTGCCCCCCCGTGTGTGCCCCCCAGCACCCC
>VZRS01000244.1:0-56315 GCA_013398055.1 Ifrita kowaldi | reverse complement strand
GGATTTTAGCCAAACCGGCACATGAGGGATTTCCCACTGCGTATAAGTACTTACTGTTTTGAAAAGCACTTAAAATCCAGCATCCTCTTCCCTAGAAAACAGCAGTAACTTCTGGGCTAGGGTAAAATTATTTCTGACTCAAGGAATACTAAACTTTTTAAACATAAACTAGAACAGCAAGAAGTTTGAGAAACAGGAACTAGATAGCTTGGAGTCTGATGAAATGTGAGACACTCCAGTCTAGCTCTTGTTTAGTGGGCATACATGGGGCCAGCACAGTTCCTATACAGCCAGACAGGATGTATGAGCAAGGCTCTGTAACTAAACACTTTTGCAGGAGGTACAACATTATGCAGCTCATGAAAGACATGAAGAGCAGAACCCTGCTCTACGCTACCCAAAATTTTATCAGCAGGAAGCTGATAAAAAGCTGCCTCTGTGTCAACAAGATCCAATTGCTGTCAACAAATTGACACAAATCATCAAATGCATTTCTCAGGATCTGATTTTGTGTAGAACAGGGACTGCTGTTATCAGAAGATAAGAGATAACACAGACATTTTCTTCCAGTCTTACTGCACAACACCTGAGGACACTGTAAGACTACCACATGCACAGCGCTACCAATGCTCGCCATTGCAAACACCACTAAACGACCACTGTGGGTCTCTGAGCTCAGATATCTTTTCCCAGGCCTGGCCACTGAGTTTGTACAGCCAATTTTCCCTTTGTGGAACAGACTTTGCCAAGAATATTCTTTACCTGCTACCCTAACTCACTGAAAATTTATTTAGTCAATAAATAAATCTTACTTTTCAAGTATTAAAAGATGACAGGGCAGGGTCTTGAACTTCAGTCTATAAAACTATGATAAAGCATCTTTGTTACCACTTACTCCAAGAGGAAGAAAGTATTTTTCTGTCATTCAGGAGAGATCTCTGCTTTAATGGTTAAATAGAAAAAAGTATTTCCCAAAGAAAACAGGAAGGTGATTTGTCTGGCAACTCCCAACCAGTTCTCAATGATTTTCTGCAATCACACAAAGATTACTTTTCACAATCACAGAAAGCGTGAGCTGATGCACACTGTGGGAGAAAAGGAATTGAAAATAACTTCTAATAATACACTTACTTGGACCAGCTAAGGAATGTAATGAATAAAGTGCAGGAAGAATCACCTCTTCTTTATCTGGAAACTCTTTAAATACTTTCAGTATGATCATATGATCTTTGCTTTCAACAAATTCAGTCAGCTGCTCTTCTGGAACTAAATTGAAAGGCAAGAGATACAGTATGTTTTGAGGAAATAATTCTTATCCTGGTATATCATGAGAAAAGACAACTGTTTTTATCATGTTTCCTTGTATTTATTTTCTGTGTTTCACAGAAAGTAAAGTACTCTCCATATTCATCATCTTCCATGAGTATGGCTTTTTTAACTAAAAACTGAGCTACTTTATAAACACATTTTTCTAGCCTGCACTTTATGTAATTGATTTTTGGCTTTCAAATGCTACCTTCTGAATCAGTATTTGAGAAGTCTTTTAGCCTTTTTCACAGAATAAACTTCAGATAGCCCAAACCAAGACAGTATATAAGCTAGGGAAAAGCTAAGCATACAGTGAAAAAAAAATATGGAATGTCATTTTGCATACTCTGTGATTTAAATTTTCTTTTTTTTTTTTTTTTTTAATAATGGACTTTTTTCCATAAAGCCATGCTTTCATAATATCTTACTTTAATGGCTTAAGGTTTTTCCCTTCCTGGTCCCTGTTATTCATACTGGCATAACTGTGTGGCTGTGCAATGAACCAGATATGGGAACTGACCCAGGATGAGAAAGAGCACCTTTTAAATTTCACAAGCAGAATCATTTTCTGAATCTGGCTCAAGAGAAGGGTAGGCAAACGTCCACATAACAATAAATGACAAGGTGACTCAGAGGTAGAAAAAAGGAGGCAGGAGCAGCCTAGGAACTTGTCACATTGGTGCTGCCATCAAGAAGAAGGTATGCACGTCGGTACCTGCAGCCAGATCTGTGAAAATCTGGCACTTATAAAAAACCATGCACAGAAAATGTAAGAAGTTCAGACTTTTGTGGAGATTGAAGAGAAAATATAGCACGGCAAAAGTATTTAGGGACAGGAAGAGGGGAAGGAACAGAGAAGATAATTCCAAGCACACATGTGGGAGAAAGACTTAAAAAAAGCAGTATAAAATGGTGCTGAAAAGAACCAATCTGAACAACTCTTATAAGAGACTATCTTTGAAGCAAAGGAGTACAGCAGAATCATAGCATTTCTCAATATTTATTTTGAATCAAGAAACTCAATTCAAAGCCAGAGGGCTACAACATGGGGACTTCTGGCCATGACATGCACAGTTCCTGGGATTTCTGCAAAAATTCGATACATGGTGACTTCATTTTTCAGAATAAATGGGAATATTGTATGGACACATGATCACCTTTAGCATTGTCAGGGTAAAAGGCAGAACAAAATATTTTTCTACAGTACAAACATTTTGCTTGATTTTAGAACTGTTCACATTACTAAAATTTACCAGTCTTTAAATACACAATCCTGTTTTTGAGAATTAAAATCAAATGCCACTATTCTTTCTTCCAGTTACTGACCAATGTTAAATGCCATCTTTCCAGTTAACTCTGGAGTTAGAAATGAAGGGACATTTTGATTTTTTAAAAGATGTCATATTCATTGTTCTAGTTCAGAAAATTTGTGATATTGCTTGGAAAGTCTGTTTTGTACCAGCTCATTTAAAGAACAGACAATACACAAATCAAACTGGAATGCAAAAATTCATTTATTGCATTTAAATAAATATCTGCAATCCCTCCCAACCTATACCTTTTTCTAATGCAATGAACTACAAGATAAAATACCTTTCTCAAAAAGTTTGTGTAATGCTTTACATCCATGCTGCTGGATCTCTTCATTTTTAGGGAAGGTGTGCATGGCATTAAATACCAAGGAAAACACATCCACCTCTTCTTCCAAGAGCAGGAAAGCAATTATGTCTGAACAGCAGAAGAGATTACAAGTTGCACTGATTATTTCTCAACATTTTCATTGAAACACCATAAACCCAAAATTCTTTAATACTGCCCTTAAAATTTACTCTGACAGTTCAAATCCAGCTTTGTATAAACCATGGCAAAATTCTCTCTTAAGGTAGCATTTTACAATAGAACTGATGTTCTAAAACTTTACTGCCAAAAGACAGCTCATACCTACCTGGGAAAAAAGGTGCAAAATAGTACTCTTATTATTTTGCATACAAATACAAATGACAAGTGACTTCATGGAGTAGAACAGAGAGAAAAATCCAGTCTGCCATGTACAGTCACACACTTTATATCAGTTCTGTGTTCTAAAGGCTTAGACAAAATAGGAAAGAAAAGCACACAATACCTGACATGAGGAGTAGATTTAATGCTTTTAGTCCTATTACTGAAAGATCTATATTTCCTTTGTGGACTGTAAGCATTTTAAGAATCTGCCTAAAAATTAAAAACAAAACAAAAAAAAGGGAAAAAAAGAGTTATAGCTAAAGAAATATTGACACAATGTCTTATCAAACATTTACTTTGAAAACAGAAGAAGTAGTTACAGAAATCAGCAAAACCTTAAAAAGCTCTCAATCCATTTTTTAAAAACCTTTTATTTCAGTTTATGATATTTCAGGTTACCAATGAAGTAATATTGGAATTTTAACTACAATCATACTTCATTAAAATACTGAGGTACAATTTATCTAGTTTACTTTAGTTTTTAGTTAGTTATGTAAATTAATCCTGCAGGGTCATTCAGGAGGTGGTTACTCTCCAGAGCACTGGGCTGTGGAGAACCACAGAGTGTGGACAGCACAGCACTGCTCTGCTTGCAGCAAGAGCTCAGTTACACTGAACAACCAAGGGTTTGGTGGAAGAGAAGCAGCAGTTTCCCAGCTGAAAAACTTGAACACCATCTTGATGAACTCTACCCCAAGTTTCGGTCATACAGCACTTACATGATGCTGGACAAATCACTAAAAAGAAACAGTTCCTAGACTCCCAGCTGCACACTCCTTACTTTCTGTGTGTCTGTTCTGACTTGTTAAACAGAGAGAGCCAAATAATGCCAAGTACTGCAAAATCCAGGTCATGTATCACACCAGGCATTTAAAAATCAGTAGATATTTTTAACATATTTTACTCAAACTACTATCTGTAAAACAGCGCCTAAAAATCTGTACACATCTTAAAAAAAAAAAAAAATTAAAAGCATTGATTTCACACCAAATGAAGCATATCTCAAAGGGGGGGGAAACTGTAATTAAAAACTTAATTAAAATGCATAGACTTACACACACACACAAAAATACCCCAAAGAAACTTCCTTTTTTTAAACTTTTCATTACTTTAGAGAGCTTGATTCTGCAATTTTAATAATCCTCAAATGTGAATCTCTGCATACATAATATCTAATAAAAATGGATTGTGCAGTAGTTTGTGATACTTCAGTTGATATTCTTGACCTGTCTTGAAAAACATAAGCAGCACTTGAAGTTTCATCCAAATGTCATACCCCAGCTCTGGCAATGATGTTGTTTGCCTTGCTGAAGTCTAAATTCATAAGCTGGAATGTATGTATCACTGTTGTCCCTTTACACTGTGATGCTGCTAGTTTCTCTCTCCTCTGTTGTAGTACTAGTGTTGTAGCTATGATGACCAAAGTAGACATGAGAGGCAAAATCTGATGGGAGTCATAATATCCTTTACCTTTAGAAAATTCCCTCCCATATACCCTCCCATTTCAAATATAACCACGAAGAAGGATGTAAAACTTCCTAAACCTCTTCTGCTGTAGGAGAGTTTAACGTAAGAGATCACGAAACATCTCATGAAATCTCTTTAAGCTTGTAGAAAGAATACAAATACACTGAAGGAAATTCTCTTTCTCTTCACAGTGATAGTGACTATTTAATTATTTATCACACTGTCTGTCAAGAACACCTAAATCAAAAGCAAACTACCATTTGTAAACATAACTGCAGCATAGTCAAGTGGGGTCATAGCTGAGAGACAAATGAAAGAAATGCTTTTTCTATCTTCAGATTCCTATTCTCCTAAAATAGTTACACACACAAAAGGGAAAATACCTTGCAAAAAAAAAATCTTCTCTATTGTAACTGTTTCCTGCCTTCCTGTAAACAGCAAGTATTCATTATGGTGTTGATTCACTGCAATTCTAGTCCACTTCAAGCACAAGGAACACGAGATATAATTTAGCTGGCTTGCTCTGCCTTTGGCACTGACAGAAACGCCTGAGCCCACTCCCCCACTAAGAATAAATCTCTCCACAGCAAGGAAAACTATCAACATGTCAGACAGGGATACACAGTTGGCTAAAATATTGGTACTGAGAAGGAATCTTGTACAGCAAATGCTATCATCAGATCCTTACTGAAGTTTGAGTTTGAAAGGGATGCTTTGTTAACTGCACGCACTGCGTGGGCGCTGAGGAGGCTGCGGGAAAGATCAGCCCCAGAAAGTAGTTCTTCTGGGACCTGAGAATGAACAGCAGTATCTCCAGCTCTCAGAACAACTTTCAGTCAATTAACAAGCTTTTAAGATGCCAGAGAAATGGTAACTATAATGTGCAGCTTCATCTCAGTTATTTCTTGCTCATGAAAAGCAACCCAAACCACTTTTGCTTTCTAACAAAAACTGCCAACATACCTTTCAAGGGAGTTCATTCCCCTACTGACCATGTATTCTAGCCACTACAAAACAAATAAACAAACCCCCACAAAATCAAAATGCATCCTCATGCTATCTTTCAACAGCAACCTTTCCAAGGAAGGGTGTGGTGAGGACTATGGAGGCAGATTCACTAGGTTACCAGGCTGTGCTTGTGGCTGCCATTATCAGCCCTGAAGGCAGCAATCTGTCCAAGAGAGAGAACACCAAACCAAACTACCAAACCAAGCCCCCAAACCAACCCCTATGAGCATCGAGCCTACGTCTGCAATTAGCATTTGTGTTACTGGGCAACTATTCAGCCAACCTGTGTGGGTGTTCATCCCATCTAACCACAGACATCCAGAAAATACTAGTTTAGGCTTCCTTTGACAGCTGATGGAGAAGAGCTGAGCAAGTCCAAGCCACAATTTGCTCCACTTACTAAAAAAGATAGAACAAGTCATCCCTTCTGAAGGCAATTGTAAATACTTACTTTTAAGACAATAATAACAGGTGTGACAAAACCTCCTCTACTTGACTTACACTACCTTAGGCTTGTGGATATAATTCCTCCCATTTGAAAGAACACAACACACAAACATCCAGGTAATACTGTATCTGTCAAAAAGGTTACCCAGCTTTTTTTTTCAATGTGTAAGTGGAATTTCCTATATTTCAGTTTGGGCCCTTTGCTTCTCATCCTGTCACGGAGTGCCACTAAGAAAGGCCTGGCTCAATCTCCTTTACTTTCTGCACCAGGTATTTATATACACAGGGAAGATCCTTGTTTGTGTGAGTGTCACATTCTGAAAGCTGAAGAAATCCACAAAAAAACCTCACGTAATGACTTTATATATTCCATTGCATATATAGGCAACCAAAATTACCAAGCATTCTGGCAGATTCTTTGCATACAAAATACTTACTGGTGAACACCTAGTACTTCCCAGTCCTTTCCAACATCCTTAGGAGCTATGTTTTGTAGAGTACTTGGACAAATTTCTATTAATTTACAAAGGAGTGACCAGCCCATCTGTAAAACAAAAATGCAGCTATTTTAGAGTAGATATTCTGCTTGGAACTTCAACATTGTCTTCTAACCCTTGGCTTTTGCAAGACAGCTGTTCTGTCACCTAGCTAAATCAGCATGGGAAAATTAATTAACAGAAGACAAATGGCATGAAAAGTTAAAAGATGGAAGCAAAACATACGCTAATGATTCTGAATGCATTGCTTGCAGGAACACATCACTCTCAACCTACTTCAGCACCGCTTGAGGATAAGGAGCACACAGTTAAACAAGATGCTGACAGACAGAAACATATGATGTGATCCATAGTATGTCATCACTGGCCAGGGAAACTCCCTGCACTATTACAGGTAGTTCAGCCTTGTTGAAAAATATAATTTTTGTAAGAACTTGCCATTTAATTGCAAATTTTAAGGATAAAGTATAGGTGTTTAAAGGTGTTCAATGTTTTAAATGGGTATGAGATACGTAAACAATTACCACACATTTCATATTTTTGCCATCAACCCTCAGTACTGTGTGCTTTCAAAATGTAACAAAGGCAGTGCAAGTTTTGAGATCATAAGGAGTGAAAGACAACTAAACCAAATGTATTTGTTCTTAATAACTACCTGTTCTATCCAATGCAAATTCTTTGACTTTCAAACACCTGTAAATAATGCCAAAACCTAAAAATGTTCCTCTTTGATCTTCTGTATTGGAGAAATCTGGTCTCTCACAGATGTTTACAGGCCGATATGATTGAATAGGCTGCAGTGAGGAAGCAGTAAGCAAAATCTGTACAAACAACCGATGAAAGAAAACCCCTCTGTATTAAAAGTAGTGAACTGTGAAATGTCAAAAGTCAAGATGACGCAGAGTTTACAAAAAGGAATTATAAAAAGGCATATGAGTTTCCTTGAGCATATAAGTAAATAAAAAGGTGGAAGCAGGCCTGTGTGCTTTAATAGAGTCAAGACAGAAGATAGTATGTCACAAAGACTCTGCATAACTGGATCACTTTTTCGCTGAAGAGTTATGTAAAGCAAAGAGGTCAAGATGGGACAGCCAAAACCAGGAATGTAAATGGCTACCTCCAAAGAGTTTAACAGCAAAGTTCATACGAAGTGCATGATCCCTAACCCTGCAATCATTAAGACTAGAGACATGGAATTACAAGTCTGCTAGTGTAGAGTCACCCACAGAACAGCACAAGCTTGAATCTAGACAGCTTTCCTGACAGCTTTGTAGAATGTGCAAAAAGCGATGTAGCTCCCCGGGGACTGGAATTCTGCTTTTGTCCTTCACATACTTGGTTGCAGTGTGAGCATAGCCCATATCTGCAGTACTTCTGTTTCAGTTTAGATTTGCTGAGACAAATGTTTTAAGCCAATTACAGCCTTAATGTCTGCAGATTGAGCTTGACCATGAGCCAATTCCCATGCACTTCTCTTCCTTGGATAGCAAGCTGCCTTGCCCTGCATGAGACTACAAATCATTTACTATGGACATTCAGGCTGATCCGTGTAACTGAGTCCTAACTAAGTGTAGGTACAATGAATAGTCTTAGCAGTCATCAGTCCTCTCCAAGATGAGGACATGTCATTCTCTAATTTCCCATATTCCAAGCAAAACAGAGGTTATCGATATCAGTCAATCAGGTACAAATTTCAAAGACATTGTAGAGGTGACTATTAATTGATAAGCTGTTTATTCCTTAGAAAATATTTTATTTTAGAAGTCACACAAGAACACCCTGTTTTTATAAAATTTAGAATCTAATGAAAACTCGCTTAATGACTTTAGAAAATGCCCTTCTGTATTAACTGTTTCTGATGAATTTTATATTCCCGTTAAACATTCTTATTTGGATTATTAGGACTCCAAGTATTGACAAACATTTATCAGAACTGTGGATCCAGGGACCAATGGAAACATCTGCTGATATGTGGCCTATTTTACAATATTAAAATCACAACCTGAGGTAACACAGAGCTTATTAGCTGTTTAATAACTATGTAAGAAAGCAAGGGTCTTTTAAATAACAGAAATCCTAAAGGCTACAGGGAAGCGAAATAAAGCAAAGATGTCCTTATAAACACTTAAACAGGTCCCTACATACAGAAACAGTTGGTAGCAGCACTGAAACTCATTATTTTTAAATCAGACCCTTTTCATTTCTAGCATGCAATTAATTTATATTACATTAGGTCACACCATCTACGTGAGACAATAAAGCTCTGCTGACTGCTCTTTACTCAAGTGCACTCATATTTTTCTCTAGAGTTTCTAAGCTCCTCCAGTCATTGCCAGAGTAAATGCAGAAAACTACCCTATTTACTTAAAGACATATATTTTACTTCCAGGAACTACTGGCTTTCCACACCAGTACCTTCCTACTTCTGAAGGAGCTTGCAGGGTTTATGCCAGCAGTCTGACTTGCAATATTGATCTAGCAGGCAAATTTACCCTGTACAAGTCAGTGGAACAACAGCACAACGCGATGTTTTGTAACCAGTTAAAGAGGGGAGGTAAAGAAAACTCTCACTTCAGGTATGTCTCTGTGTTTATTCTCTTACGTCAGTCAATTTTTTTACAATGCCAAAAGTAAAAGGAAATTGATTCCTGTAGGAAGTAAAGGATTGATTCCTTGAGGAAGTAAAATTATTTATTCAATAAAATTATTGAATAAATGTGAAAATTATTGAATTATTTTATTGAATTATTTATTCAATAAAAAATCATTAATACTGCAAAGAGACTGCACTGAAATCAGGATCTCACTACTTCACCACTGCTGTAAAGTGAGAATTGTTTATTCACAAAGACTACAAACAAATAGCAGTGAACGAAGCAAGAAGACAGAGCTGTACTTACATAGTGTGAATGTCTGTAAACATCTGAACTGAATCTGAAAGAAGAGCTGCCCAAGGCATTTTATAAGGAATGGGATTTGAGCTTTGCATTGGCTGTGGATTTCCCATTGCAACACAACATAGTAATGCAAAGGAGGTCCAGAACTTCTAAACTGAAACACTGCATGACTGCAAATGCAGGCAGGTAGAAAATTAAAATTAATTTTAAAATTTGGCATTAGCGTGAGGTATTTTAATAGAGTTAAAATGAAAATTAATCACTATCTTCCGTATGCAATTCTGAGAGTTTTGTGCTATCATTTCATACCTACTTCTTGTTGTGATTGATGTTTTATTTGCAAGTTTAAACTTCTGGACAAAGGTTTTATAAACTGTTATATATGTAATATGCTTTATCTTGAAAATAACTGTTGATTCATCTTCCTGTATTTCTTAACAACCTGACAATTGAATAGTAAAGTAAGTAAAACCTTAAGATACTGCACAAATATTTAGTCTTCAAAGAAAACCTGAGATCACTGTTATTTCAGATTAATCACTACAGAAATATAATTTCATACTTAATCTGACTTTTGGGCTTTTGATCTCTAGCTAAGGTCTAGTACACAGAAAAACCCCAAACCCAAAACCTTCAAAATCCATTATTACTTAAGAGGCATTTGCAATAAAATTAATGTTTTGCCTTCTAGTTGCATTGAAAAAAACCCCGAAACATGCAAAAAATATTGTAACTATAGAAATGAGCCTAATAATTTAAAAAAAAAAATCAAGTGATTTTCACAGAAATCTGGAGCTTATAAACATCCTCTATGCATAGCATAGTCAGAAATTTAATATATGCCTGCCAGCAAGGAGCTGTTTCGTATGACAAGTCTGGCAGCTATACCATAACCACAACATCAAATTGTGCAAGTGCCACGCCTAGTCCAAATGGGCCAATGCTAAATTACAGGACCAGGCAGGCAGAACCTTAAATTTCAGAACATACTCCTAGCTAAAATATTCCTCCCTGCCTTTAAAAAACTGTGCTAGCACAGCTCTCAAAGATATGGCTACATACACAAGAATTCATTTCGTAAAATCGTGCCTTTCGGAAGTTTGTCTGACCATAGCAAAACTCAATATGGACACATCAAAACTATGTAAGATAACATTACTGGTAATTTAGAACCCTACATTACGCAGTATTCACATTGCCTTATTTTTATTTTCTATTTCGCCTCCTTCTGCCGGTAAAAACAGACGCAGCCAGTGGCGCCTACAGTAAGTTGGAACGCTTGGTCCCTTTAAGAGCCAGCGGTGACAGCGCCCTTCTACAGATCAGAGCACTTCATGAAGCGGCCCAGGAGACAGGCAGCAAGTTAAGGAGGAATCAACAAGCCGAACAAGAACTTTATCCCGGGAAGGACCGCGCGCTCGCTCATCCCGCGGAGCGCAGCCGGAGCGGGGGAAGCGGCCCCGGCCCCCGCCCTGCCCGGCCCCTGACCTGCTGCACACCCGCCGCTCCCGGGTACAGATCCACCACCAGCAGCAGGGGCACGTGGACGTTTTTGCCGCTGAAGAGCCGGGGAGCTGTGGGGGGACAGAGACACACAGAGAGACGGCGTTAGCGACCGGCGGCGGGCGGGACAGGACAGGGCAGGGCAGGGCAGGGCGCTCACCGCTCTGCCGGGCCGCCAGCTCCAGCAGGTCGCTCAGGGTCTGCACCAGCGTCTCCAGCCGCTTCCTCTCCTGGACGTTTTGGAGCCGGACGATCAGCTTCCTCAGGGCTTGTTCCTCCCCCGCCACCACCTCCCCCTCCTCAGGGCCGCCGCTGGCCATGGCCGACCCGCTGCCCTGTCCGTGCCCATCCGCCGGTCGGCAGGACGAAGGCAGGGCAGGGCAGGGCGGTGCGGGCCTGTCCCGCTGCTGCGGCCCCACAGTGCCGCCGCCCGGCGTCACACGGCCCTCCCGAGCCGCCCCTGCCGCGGCCTCCGGCCCCTCCCACGGCGCTGCCCCACGGACATGGCCAAGGACCGGCCCCCGCGGACGGGCGGGCGGCCCCCGGTAACCCCTGGGAAACGCCCGCGGGACACGCGCAAGCGCCCGGCAAACAGAACAGACCCGCGGGCAGCTCCCCCTCACAGTGATTGACGAAACAACTGCCCAATGGAGCTGCCGAGCTGGACCCGGGGTCCGCCCAGCAGAGTCTCTATAAACTCTGGGCAGGCGGCGGCGTGGAGTGAGTGGGTTTGGTTTATGGGTTGAACGGGCTTTGGGGGTGAGGATCTGTGACCCTGTGAGTTACCCGCACTGAGGCAGTCTGTTCCTGAAGGGTTGCTCCCTGTAGAAGGGTGCGGAGTTGAGCCTTGGAAGAAGGGAGGGGTGAGATGAAGGTGTTTTAAGACTTCATTTCCATCTCTAATTGCCCTACTCTAATTTGTTTGGCAATAAACTGATTTCTCCCAGTTGAGTCTGTTTTGCCTGTGATGGTGATTGGTGGGTGATCTCTCCCTGTCCTTATCTTGACCCATGAGCCTTTTCTATGTTTTCTCTCCCTCCTCTAGATGACGAGGCGAGTTACAGAGGGGCTTTGCTGAGAAGCTGGTTTCCAGCCAGGGTCAACCCACCACAGTCCGTTTTGGCTCCCACCACATTACCCTTGCTTGAAACCACAGATGTCTGCAATCTTCAGTGTGTATCTTCTACCTACCTTGATAATAAATGTTGAACAGTTGAAGTGTCTCTGCTTGTTCCAGCTCGCTGCTGGCTCGCAGTCCTGGATCGCTTGTAGCTCCTTCAGTAAGTAATTTGTTGCAATTGTAGATCCCTCAGCTAGACAGCTTGAGCCTGAGTTAATGTTTCTTCTTCTTTCCACTTAGGTTGGCAAAGAATAAAACACTGTGCTAGTGTTTCTGAGGTCCCTGAATAAATAAAGAACTAGCTTCTAGAGATCAGGTGTCTCAAACACTAATCTTGTAAAGTGTCTCCCAAGCTTCATTCCTCTGCAGGCAGCAGTTCCTGGAGTGCTGTTTGGAGAGGATGCCAACTTCTGCTAAGTCTCTGGGAGTCTGGTAGAGATTGACAAAAGTCTTCTGAAGTGTGTTAATTAGTC
Source organism: Ifrita kowaldi (assembly GCA_013398055.1). Classification (NCBI taxonomy): domain Eukaryota; kingdom Metazoa; phylum Chordata; class Aves; order Passeriformes; family Cinclosomatidae; genus Ifrita; species Ifrita kowaldi. The sequence goes on along the minus strand of VZRS01000244.1, from coordinate 43,594 downwards.
AGACCAGAAGAGAATAGAAAGAATGAGGTAGCCTTGGTAAGCATCTATATTGTAGTTTTCCCGGATTTTTCTAGGGAAATCCAGTGAAGATATTAATATATCTTCACCAGAATGAATGGGGGGATGGGTTCAAATTTAAAGACAGAAAGTTTAGATTAGATACTAGGAAAAAAATTCTTTACTGTGAGGGTGGTGAGGCACTCTAACAGGTTACCCGGGGAAGTTGTGGATGTCCCATTCCTGGGGGTCCTCAAGGCCAGGTTGGATGGGTCTCTGAGCAAACTGGTCTCGTGGAAAGTGTCCCTGCCCACAGAAGGAAGGTTGGAACTAGATGGTCTTCAAGGTCCCCTTCCAACCCAAATCATTCTATGATGTGTAGAAGTGATTAGAGGTTGTGACTGAGCTGTCTTGTCTTGATGTCTGGCAGGAAAAAAGCTCTGATAGTAAAGTGTAGTTTTCTGAATGTCATTCTTATAAGAGCATGAAAAAAGGGCAAAGGACTGCCTCTGGAGCACCTCTTTAACATTTTTCTGCTCTGGAAGTTTCATATATTTCTGACCTCTTTCTAATGCTCCATTGGTGAGTGTGGATGGCTCACCATGAAGACCACAACAAAGGGCCACAACATCTTTAACTAATTTAAACAATTTGTTCTTTTTCTGTTGGGGCTCAGTGTGTTTATTCCATGTTTTCTGTTCTCTAGCAGCTCTAGTGTGTTGTGTTGTTTTGTGCACATAGTTTGAAAAGACTGTACAGAACCACAGAATTAACTGGGTTGGACCTTTGAGATCATTGAGTCCAACCTATGACTAACACCACCTTGTCAACTAGACCATGGAACTAAGTGCCACATTGAGTCTTGGGGTTTTTTTTTAACACTTCCAGGGACAGTGACTCCATTTCTTTTTGGCCACAGACTATGATTCCAGATCACACAGTCTTCTGGTTTGATATAGCAATTCCATGGCCTCATCATCCAGTGTATATTGCATATTGTTATATTTTCTTGAAATTAGTGTAATGTTATGTCTGAATGGAGGATGCATTGACCCATACAGAAACTTCCTAAGTGAACGCAATTTTAGATTTGAGTCTACTGTAACTGTATTTTGTTTTAGCTCCATGTAGAAGTTGATTGGGATAGGAACATCTGTTGGAGTCAGGCTGCAAAGGGGACTCCAAAGGAAGGGGCAAGCTGCTAGAAAACATACCAGAAGACCAACAAGAACTTTTTTTGCCTGAATTATGGCTCATGTCTGGGTCTAAGGCTCATCCCATTCCTAGGATTTGGTTTAGAAATGAAATCCAGGTTGGAGCTCCAGGTTGATTTGGGTTTTAAAGGGGCCATTTTTACCTTCTGTTCCCAGTCATCTCTGATGTCTCTTCTGAAAATAGTTTTCTTGTCTTGGGCCCATTTCCCTCTCTTGGCTACATACATTATCATGTTTGGAATAAGATTTTCTGCTTCATGTTTCAATTCAGTCTGTCCTTGGTACTAGCCATCTCTGACTGGCTTTTGCTATCAGCTGTGTAGCAGGTCCCTCATTTCTTCACCCTTCCTAGCTTGGTGTTGGCACTGATTTAAATGTTCTTTGGTGCTTATAGGGTGAGATACCAGGAAGCAGAGAGAGATTCTGGGTCAGCTGTGAAAGGACTGTATGTTGCAGTGTGATACAATTGTATTTCAGAACTGAAACTTCATCTTTTTGACAGGAGAGGGAGGCTGTGTGCAAGGAAAGACTGTAGGCTGTTGTTTCTTCGTTGCTGGGAAGGAAGGTGTTTTTCTGGAACAGTTCTTTTCCCTGGATCATTGCTAGTTCAGTTGGGCTTTTTGGGGGGGAACTCCGGATTTTCTTTCTGTTTTTGTGAGGGGGAGTGTGTATATGAGAATGAGTTTGGATTTTGGTGGGGGGGGGAGGTTCTGAAAGTATTTTTATTTGGTTTTGTTTTCTGAGGGGTTTTTTTTTGTTTGTCTTTTGTTGTTGTTTTTCCTCCTCTTCCTGCTCTTCCATTATTTTATTTGCAGTGCTTTACATCACCTGGTGAGCCTGCAGAATCTGTGTTAGGTGTTGCCTGGGGACTCTCCTTTGCAAGCTATTTCTGACAGAGAGCAATGTTAGTCAGGTCCATTTTTTCACATTCAGTTTTATCTCATCATGCTTCCCCTAGAGAGGAGAATGAAAATTTAATTACAGGAGACTTTATAACCACCTTTTTTTGTTTTTGAAATTGCTTTGAAGAGCCCATGCATATTTATGAAGGCATAATACTCTGAATAAATATTCTTTCCAGTGTTACATCCCCATTCTGTGTGTTTTAACCCTGCAGCTGGAGAGAGGGTGGTGTTAATTTGAATGACAGAAAGTGCTCAGACAGAGCCTGTTCAGAAGTGATATGACAGTTATTTGATTCACTCCTGGACAAAATGCTGATAAATGGTCCATCTGCTTTTATCTCGTAACCAGCAGGGGCTCTGCGGTGTTAATGAATTCATTGCTTCAGAAAACAGTGGCAGAGCAGGTATTCTACCTCAACCTTTTCAGCTCTCATTTTAGCTATCAGGGCTTTAAAATTTCAAAAGATTAAGTACTGTCCTCAGGCCCATGCTTGTTCACTACTCTCTGTATGCGAAGGTGCATCATCTTCACAGCCTCCAAATGGATGGACTTGGACAGGCACTCTCTTTGCTGGGTAGGAAACTGGGTGATGGCTGGATCCAGAGAGTGGTGGTGATTTGTGATACATCCAGATGGTGGCTGGTCACAACTGATGTACCCCAGGGCTCAGGATTTGGACCAACCTTGTCTAATATCTTTATCAATTATCCGGATGAGGGGATCAAGTGCTCCCTGTCTGTTTGCAACCAGTTGGCACCAAAGTGGAAGTGTTGATCTGCTGGAGGGTGGGAAGGCTCTGCGGAGGAAACTGGCCAGGCTGGACAGGATTGATGGGCCAAGGCCAATTGCATGAGGTTCCACAAGGTCAGGTGCTGAGTCCTGCACCTTGGTCTCAACAACCCCTCAACAACAGAATACTGAAGACTGGGGCAGAGTGGAAATCTACCCAGTGGAAAAGGACCTGGGGGTGCTGGGTCAACAGCAGCTGAACATGAGCCAGTGTGTGCCCAGATGGCCAAGAAGGCTGTCCTGGCTTGGATCAGAAATAGTGTGGCCAGCAGGACCGGGGCAGTGATTGTCCCCCAGTACTCAGCACTGCTGAGGTCAGACCTCAAATCCTGTGTTCAGTTCTGGTCCTCTCACTGCAAGAAAGACATTGAGGTGCTGGAGCATGCCCAGGGAAGGGCAACAGAGCTGGGGAAGGGTCTGGAGCACAAGTCTGATGAGGAGGAGCGGGGGGAGCTGGGGATGTTCAGCCTGGAGAAAAGGAGGCTCAGGGGAGACCTTACCAGTCTCTACAAGTGCCTGAAAGGAGGCTGTAGCCAGGTGGGGGTCAATGTCTTCTCCTAAGCAGCAAGTGATAGAACAAGATGAAATGGCCTCAAGTTGTGAGAGGGGAGGTTTAGATGGGAAATTGAGAAAAATTTCTTCCCTGAAAGGGTTGTCAGGCCCTGGAACAGGCAGTCCAGGGAAGTGGTTGATTCACCATCCCTGGAGATATTTAAAAGACATGTTGATGTGGCCCTTAGGAACATGGTTTAGTGGTGGACTTAGTAGGGCTGGGTTAATGATTGAACTAGATGGTTTTAAAGGACTTTTCCACTCTAAATGATTCTATGAAATATACCTTTCTGAAAGCAGGTGCTCTACTAGAGTTTCAAGTTGATTTTAGGTGTTTGACATGCTTTTCTGAATTGTCATTAGCTATGTTCCTTAAAGTCAGCTTGAGTGTTATAAGTGTATGTATGGATTATATAGTAGGTATGAATATTTCCATTATGTAGTTAAAAGATTAAAGTATAACAAAAGTGAAATTTTCGTTAAAGAAATTTGTGCATATGTTAAATTGGGCTGACACCTAGTGGTGGGAATACTTCTAATACAGAAGTACACGGTCTATGGATCCTTTGGTTCTGTGGGTCCTTTAAGTTAAACAAAGGCAGCTTGAAACTATACTTTTCTTAGGGGAGGCCAGAGAAGACCTGAATTTCCTCAAAAGGAGGGCTGTCCCTGGAGTTCCTGCCCTTTATCTTTCCTAAAACTCATCTTCCCTCTGCCTGCTTTTTGCCTCTCATCATCCTTTGGGGTATACTGCATTGCTGTATACTCTATATGGTCTATATGTTTACAGAGCAGATGAGTACTTCAAAGCCCAAGTAAGTTTTCCTGCTGTTTCCTGCTGAATAGCTGATGATGCACTTCGTGGTTCTAAATTAGAAACTGAAGGAGATGTTCAGGATGTTTTCTGCCAGTATCCAGCTGATTAAACAGCTTCTGTTAAAGGGACAAAGCTTTCATTTCACAGAATCGTGGAAGAGTTTGTGTTGGAAGGAACCTTAAACACCATCGAATTCCAAACCCCCTGGCCATGGGCAGGGAGAACTTCCACTGAACCAGGTTGCTGAGAGCCCTATCCAGCTTGCACGCTTCCAGGGATGGGGCATCCACAGCTTCTCTGGGAAACATGTTCCAGTGCCTCACCACCCTCACAGTAAAGAATTTCTTCCTAATGTCTAATCTAAACCTGCCCTCTTTCAGTTTGAAGCCATTCCCCCTTGTTCTGTCACTAAATGCTCTTGTAAAAAGTCCTTACACACCTGTAGAACCCCTTCTAGTTATTCTTTGCACCCCTTGCTAAGTCCAGTTCCAACTTCACCTTGGCCTTCCCCACCCTATCCCCATACAACTGGATGATACTCCAGTTGTATGGGGCTAGGACGATGTCCTATACTCTTCCCAGGTTACCTGTCCTTGCTTCCTTTGCCTGTGCACATACTTCTTGCCCTTTAGCTTGACCAGCCGGTCCAGACTCACTGATTCCTGTCTCTTGCTTTCCTTGCCAAATTTCTTGTGCCTGGGGATCACTAATTCTTGTGCTCCATGAAGATGTCCTTAAAAATTTGCCAGCTCTGTTCTGCTCCCTTGTCCCTGAAGAAAGTTTCCCAGAGGATTGTATTGAGGAGTTCCTTGAAGAACTGGAGTTTACTTTCCTGAAGTTGATAAGACCTTTAAGAAGAAAAAAAGCCTCAACTGAAAAATTAAGTGGACTTGTAGCTGGTTTCTAAGGAGGTAAAAAGCCTAAATTTCTGGATCACTGGCTTCAAGGTTGTGTTGAAAGAGAACTCGGAGGAGGAGAGTTAAGGGCCACCTGATCCAGAGTATGTAGTACTTGGCCATGATAATTAGCAAAGTGATGTAGGTTTAAAAATGAAGTTCCCACAGCTGAGGATAAAACAGCACTGACTGTTTTAAAACAAGAGTAAGAAACAATCAGCACTTTTAGAGTGGCTGAAATATATGGACCTTGGATATAATAGGAACATTGGTTTATGCAGCATGGTGAACTTCATAATGTTTGGTCTACCAGAAGGTACTGCCTCTACTTATGCTACTTTCCATAGCATAGACACTACAATACCTACAGAAGTGAAGTTGCTCACCAGACAGAGGCCAGCACTGTGTCTGACCTAGGTAGCACTGCTCATCTTGGGACTATTTTACTTCTTACTTATTTCACTTTAAAGTATTTTTTTAATAACTGTAGCTAACACTATACAGCACCAGTGGGTTTACAGGGCCATGTATGATGCATTTTGCCTGTGTCAAGGGTTTTGTATATCTTTCTAATTTAATTTTTATGGGTCTCTTTCATTGTACCATAATGTCTATCTGTTATCAGCTTTTATAAAGAGTACAAATAAAGATGGAGATGCAAATGAGTGTAAATCCCTGAAGAAGAATTCAAGAACGTGGCACCAAGGTAAATCATAATCCAGCAATATAATTTTCCCCATCTCTGTCTTTTCAGTTATTAGTGGATTGATCACACTGGTTTTAGTAAGGAAGAAGGTTCTTGGCTCTTATATGGACAGTTATTCATGTGGTTTAAGTATTTACTTTGGCAATTTATAGAAAAATATCTTATTGGGTTTGCCAGTGATAAAACATAAACTTTCTAATTTCTACAAACCTTTTTAGGTTTACTAGATGTTTTTTAGTTCTTCTGGAGAATGCATTGTTGTCCAGTACATGTTTTTGCACTGTTGTAAAGCAAAGTAATTTTCTTTATATGAACGAAGAGAAGGTTTCAGGGTGACCTAATTGCAGCCTTCCAGTACCTGAGGGGAGCCTACAAGAAAGCTGCAGAGAGATTTTTTAAAAGAGTATGTGGTGACAGGGCAAGGGAGAATGGCTTCAAACTGAAAGAGAGCATACATTTAAATTAGATATTAGGAGGACATTTTTTACTGTGAGTGTGGTGAGGCACAGAAACAGGTTGCCCAGAGAAGCTGTGGATGCCCCATCCCTGGAAGTGTTCAAGGCCAGGCTGGACAGGGCTCTGAGCAACCTGGTCCAGTGGAAGGTGTCCCTGATCACAGCAGGGAGGTTGGAATTAGATGGTCTTTAAGGTCCCTTTCCAACCCAAGACATTCTTTGAATCTATGATTCTTTAAAACAGCCAATCTCATTAGTTTGAATGCAAAAATTGTTCTAAGAAGCACTCACTGGATTTGCAAGTAGCTAAAATAATTAACAATTAGACCATCAGTGTTCCTATGTCTGTCCAAGCATGGTGCCGTATCAAGTAACTGATACATGATAGCTAAGCTATCCCATAGCAGGTCCTACCGCTGAAACAGTGTAAAACTTCCCATTCCCTTTACTAAGAGGACATCTTTCTGAATTAGTTTCTTATCTATTTATTGCCTTTTTCAAGCTAGAAAAAAATTTCAATCTACTAACATTGTGAAAGTAAAATAAAGGAGTACTAGTTGGTAATGATCTTAATTAGCCAAGTACCTTCCTTAAAGTATTGAAATTGGTTTAGCCTTTGTCAGCAATGACAGTGGGAAGGCCTGTCCTCATTATTTCCTCAGTTAAAGTAGCAGGACTAGTGTTAACTTCATTAATTTTCTTGGGAAACTGCGAATTTAAGTGCTTCAAACTTGTTTCTTGTCACTGCAAGGGGCTTCTAATCAATATTTCCTCTCGTGATAATTGGAACAGCTTTACTGCATGGCTCTTTTGACAAATTACCTACTGTATCAAACACTCTAATTACCTACTGTATCAGACACACTAATTATTTTTGCAAGGTTTTGTGTACCAGTATGCTGCTGGGATCATTATTCTAATTTCACTGTAATTCTTAATTTCTATCACCAATCGCAAATCAAGGGTGAAGCAATTAACAGGAGTGGAAGGGAATATTCCTCTGGTTTAACCCTAGTCCATAATTTTCCAAGGATAAGTTATCATCCTTCTTTTCTTTAAAGGTAGACTCTGCATATTCTCAGTCCAACTTCTGGCAGATTCTCCTCTTTGTTCTCTACTTCTGTTGTTGTCTCTCAGAGGACTCCTCTTACTCCATAAGACATTTCTTGGCTTTGGCATGTTTGTTTCCTATGGTCCTTCATCAGACTGCTGCAGGCACAAGTGGTGCCTGCCCCAATGCCAGTACTCGTGCCAGGCGTCCATGTAGCAAGAGGGTCAATTCCTGCTGCCATGTCTGGCTGCAGCATCAGTGCCCTCCCTCTTCCTTGGCCAGGTGCTTGCCATCCCTGTTGCTGCTCCTAGTAGTGATTGTCTTGGATCTTCCACAATACTGATACAAAAAAAATATAGTGGCACTGTCAAAATACTGTGATATAGCATTATTAAACTGATTAGAAAAGCACTAAGGTGTATAAACTTCCTAATAGTACAGTCCATCTACTGTTTGTAAATGACTGTAGAGTTGAAATTACATTGCAGTTGCTAGAAAACTACTTAAATCACTTCAGTAAATGCATTGCTGTGTGAGCAGTATATTGTGATATTCAGCCTGCTGTCACTGACACTGAGCATGTAAACATAGCACACTTATGTAGTTCCTGTACTTGTGGTGATAGACTACAAAGCCTATTTATGCTGGCTGTTCTTATCTTAGCAGTAAGATAAAAACCATGAGCCACAACAAAGTCAGTCAAATATCTCAGTTAATGTTCATCACAAGTGTGCCAAGTCCTCCATGCTTTTGCCTCTTTCCAAAGAAGGTTTGTGTATCAAAGTGCTCATGAGAAAGACAACAGAGCCTTTGGCACCAAGGGTGCAACACCGAGTGCTCCCGGTAGCACAGCTGCTTCCTGTAATGTGCATTCATCTTGGTGTTATCAATACTGGCTGTGGTTGGCTTTCTGGCAGGCTTCCTACCACATCAGTGGGTGATGTTCCAACTCTGGAAATGAAAGGATACAATTTTATTTCTTTCCCTTGCAGTCTGCTACCAAGAGTAGTGAGTACAAAGTCCGTATTGTTCTACTCAGTATCGCCAGTGTAATTAGGCCTCTCTCAGAATTGATTTGGCATTCACTTCAGCCACTGAACAGCACTCTAAGTCACATCAGGGCCTGGTTACCTACAGCAGTAGTGGGTCTGTCCACCAGCTCCCAGTAGGACCTGCTAGAAGGGGAACTGTGCAATAGGGTCTGTAAGATCACAGGGAACAAAACATGGAATAAATGAGTGGCCTTTTTTTAGCCATGTTGTTAAAGGAGAAAAAAATTAGCCAGATGTTCACTACGGAAAAATATTAATTTAAATAAGCTTTGTCCCATATGAGTTCTTAAACAGAAATAGAAATGAGGCCTTCACATGTGTTGAACGTTGCCCTGTCCACCTAAGCATTGTGATGCCTCAGGAATGACTGTTCCCAAGCCACTGCTCAAGTCCTGGCCTCCATGGGTGTGTGTGGATGGCTGACAAAGAGGTGTGAGGACCAAAGAAGTTTGGCACTGTGGAAACTCAGAGGCTTTGCATTGAGGAGAGGGAGGCAGGCCTGACTGAGAGGACGGGATTCATTTCAGAGCATGGTCAAGTTGAGGGCCTGACATAGAGGCCACATCACCCTTTCCAGTCCTGAGCTTCAGTAGTGGTAGAGACCTGGTCTTAGACCAGTGGCCATGCACAATCAAACACTGCCGCATCTGCTTGCAGCTGAAACAGCTCATCATAGCAGGGAAAGGCATCTGACCATCCCTCCTGGTGTGTTAGTAGCTCGCTATTCATTTTCTTTGTGATGCTGGTTTAGGCTGCAGCACTGGGCTCTAGTATTCCCCTGCTATGGTTGCAGAGACAGGCTCTGCCTCAATGTAATGGGTAAGGCCCTTTGCAGTTTGCTAAGTTGGTGACTGTGGCAAGAAGGAAAGAATGAATATAGGATGCCTTAGAGTATGGTGTTGAGGTATGTCAGAGCTAGGGAAGCCACAAATCCACTGGCACAGACAAGGTGATCTGATATTAGCAAGATCTTGCCCATGCAATCTCTGAAAAGCAATCCCTGCTATTATCTTACCCCAATCACTCTGGGGTTTCATTCTAGACTGAGCCACTTGAATTGCTGGGGGATTTAATATGTAGATGATATGTCTGGCTACTCCCAGGCTTGCTTCCTAGGATTATTTTGTAACATGAACACAGCTTGTAAGGACTTTTTGCTGTTTCCTATGGGAGAATGGTTTAATCAGTTGGCGGTACATATGAGTCTTTCAGTTGTATTCAGTGACACTCAACTGCTGCTGGTTCAGAAAGTTTGCAGCTGTTCATGTGAGAATCTCATGTGTCTTATTCAATGTGAATGAGGCTGTGAGTAACAAAGTACCTTGCAGTTATTTTTCTTTTCTTCCCCTTAAGACTAGGAGGAAAGCAGAGCTATTCCTTCCTGCTCCTGCTATCCCCCAAAATAGCAAGTCTGTATTTGATCTATTTTCTTTCATTTTTTTTCTTTCTTTCCCTAATGCACAAAACCAGGTCATGAAATCCATCTGTAGACTACTGGCAAATTTCTTTGAACTTGCTTGAAGAATCAGCCACAGTTTTGATTCAGACAGTGTCTTTAAACACCACTAGTTTTAGAAGGTGTGTGCTGGTATAGAAGAATGCAACATTGCTTTCTCTTGGATAGTCAGCCAAAAATACCACATAGCACAAAACAGCAGTTAATTTCTCAGTCACAAGTACTGTTTAACAGTATTATTTGAGCTGACTTTGTCTGCTGCATGCAAGAGTCTAATACTAAAGACTCACAGACTTCTGTTACTTCTGACCAAAGCATGGTCATTTCCCTGAAGAGTTTCTAGATGGGCATTTGATCTTGGTGTTGAATACTTTCGAGAGGTCTGACATCCTCCTCCCTCTATGGTAAAAAGTGATATTTGGCTCCTGCAAATATGCTCTGCAATAAGACTTTCAATTTCTTTTATAACTTTTTGTAATCAGTGAAGTGGGACTTACTGTTGATGTACGGCCTCAACCTTTTGATGAATACTGTCCCCACATGTCTGTTACAAAGCTAAAATTAGGCCATATTTAGATGCATGAGTTTAGAGTATAGTGACAGAAGTGAGTATTTGGAGACTGCAAGAGTATTCCAGGAATGCCTGTGTTGTCAATATAGTGGCCAGTAGCTGTACTTTCCATAAGAAAAACCTTCATAAATACTCTCAGATAATAACTAATTTTTTCTGCACAGAATAATTTAGTTCCAACAACATTTGTCTGGTGCTGGAGAGAGTCTCATTGACAGCAGCCACCTCACCACAGTTCTCTTCTCTCGCAGCAAAAATGTCCTTTCTTCAGTTATGGCTCATTTGCAAAGCCCAAATCTCAAATATATCCATTCTATTAAAAGACGTCAGTCCCAAACACCAGCTGGATTATCTCACCCCTAAATTGTAGATTAAAAATTCTTGGTCTTTCATTTCATTTCTGATCTCTCAGCATTCATGCACAGTAGGGCTTGTGTCCAGTCCATGTGCAAAACGGTTTTGTTTCATTAAAAACTGGGACAAAATGGACATGAGAAAAATTTTGAACCTAGATGATTAGTATAAATTATTAGGACTCTTTTTAAAGTATCAGTGAAGCAAAACCAGTTCAAGTTTTATAAGATATTAAATATTTATGAAAATCACTGAACAGAAAAAAAATCCTCCTTTACAGTCTTTGTATGTATTAGTGGCTGACAAATTTCAGTAAGTCTTAATCTCCATTTATGTTATACTCAAAGATTTTGTATTGCTTCTTAATTGTGTGGTTTTGGGCCAGTCACCCAAATTGCAGGATCAGCAGCCTGGCAACAATGTCCAATATCCTGGTCTGGTCTTGCTGATTGGCACTGCTTTTCAATCCATCAGAGGTTTCCAAATACATTGCACTTTCTAAAAGTTATTAATTTTTGGCTGGAAGACTGTTTTGCTCATTTTTTGTCATGTATTAAATGAAATCCTTGTTTCAACTTCTTGCAGTCGCATTTCGCTAACCTTTTCCCACAAAACAGTGGATAGAATGTACTATGTCAATGGATTGGCAATCATTAAGAAGTCTTTGAAGCTGAGAGTTCATTTTAATACTCATGAGCTGAAATTATTTCACTCCTCTTACACATACATTTCTTCATGTGACTGTATTGCTTCCTGCACTGAAATAATGTTAAAATTCCTTTTACTGGTACTATAGCTTTACTTTTCTGCCTTTGATCACATTAGTTACTAATGGCTGTAGATATCTTGTTCTTATTTGACCAATTACGCTTTGATTTAGTCTTTTTATTGGTAAAAAATTGTGCTTTGAGCTATTTTGAAGTATGTGCACTGGAAGATTTTGGATTTAACCATTTTTGGCATATCCTATTTTCTGTTTGTCTGGAGATTGTTTAAGGTATTTACTGTGTAATTGATCAGATTTTGACTTTGGACAGTCATAAAGAGACACTGTGAAGCACTTTGTATCATAGTCAAATCATCCAAAGTATCTGTTACAGAGCTAGTTTAATTTAAGAAACTGTAATTAGCTGTCTTTTTCAGTGTTCTATCACAAATGGAATTTTTTGAAAATTAAGTATATAGGACAACTTATTTGCAGTGGAACATAGACTACAGAAATATCCAAATCTGAATCGTGGCACATGTAAATATCAATAATTTTCCTGTGTCAAAGGCCTTTCAGAAGTCAAGGTAGATACGTAAGTTGCTTTTCCCTTGTCCACTGACCCAGTCATTCCATTGTAGAAGGCCACTAGGTTAGTCAGGCACTGTTTGCCCTTTAAGAAGTAAGAAATCACAGAAAACAAATATGCTCTAACTTGCTAAGATTAAACCAATATACAACAGATTCCTTTGCTGCAAATGAAACTTAGTTAGCAGAGTGCCAGTTGTATGCACGACTGGTGGGCAATGGACTAACAATCTAAATTGTCCAAATCTCTATAACAATCATATAAATACTAAATTTAGACATTATCAGAAAAAAAAAAGTAATATAATCAATATTCAAATATAAGGTTTTTCAAGGTTAGGGCTGCAAGAAGAGTTTAATAGAATATGATTACAGTGATTTGACATTATCATTGTTTCTGTCAGATTGTTTCTCTTTAGGAATTAAAAAAAAAATGTAATCTGCTTTTGATGCCAAAATTATTACTGTTCCTTCCTTTTTATTTGCTAATTGAAAAATTCACAAATGAGACTTAAATGTGCCATGTTAGCATATCCATATTATCCTCTTAGTGCAGAGAGGGTTAACAAAAAGTTCATGCAATTCATCCTCATTCATCAGCCTTACTACAATTGCTGCAATAATCCCTCTGTTTAGCCTTGTATTTGTTGTCCAGTCTTGCATAGTTTTTTCACTTCCTCTGTAAACATCAGAGGTGAACCTGAGGTTTTATTTCAAGCATGGTTCTGTTTTGAGATCTTAATTTCCTATTCTACTTCTTGTGTTAGACCTGAAAGTGTTTATTTGGGCAAAAATGCTCAGTGTGCACATTGCTTGCAGAAGCTGCTGAAAATAATCAGAGTATTGCTTTGTGATATTGCCACATGAATATGTTGAACTATCTTTAGCAAATTAAAATCATTGTTTATTTTCAAGAGCTTCATGCACCATATATTTGCTGATAGGTCTGCATTTCCTGCTGATGAATACATCTTTGAATAATATGAACTTGTTTTGGAGATAGTTACCATGAAAATCTAGTGACTGCTGCCATTCCATGCTAACATGATATTTTATAGGCTTCAATTGCTCTGGCAAACAGCGGAAGCATGAAGCAGATGAAGGTAGCAATCTCAAAATAAATGTGTGTATTTTGTGACAAGAGCTGTTCCTCTGGAGTTAGAATAAGCAAAATTTGAGTGGTTGCCAAATTTAAGCAAACCTAATACCGCTACAGACCAAAGTAGCCAGCATTTTTGTAAGTGGGACATACCTGTGTACTCTGGTAGAGTCAGGGAGGTTTATGAATGTCTTCACAAAAATCTGAAGCCTTTCTGCCTTCTTGTTTATGAAAGTATGTAACTGAGAAACAAAGCTTCATGGTATCTTTTTTGATATATTTGCTGATGAAAAAGGACTGCAATAATTTTTTTTCTACACAGACCACCAAAAATTCACTTGGTCTTTTTATGTTTGCATTTTATTGTACACACAGTCGAAAAGTCATTTCATGTTTCAGCTGTAACTTTTGTTTCTATGGTCTTGAACATCAACACTGTGGCTATGACTTATCTCATGAATAGTTAAATCCTGTCAATGCTACTTGTTCCTCTCCTTGCAGCTGCTGTTGCTGTCCTAAGAATCCTTTTCACTGCCTTGCGTAGAAGTGCTGCATTTCCCAGGCTTATTCGCAGCTCTAAAGCCATCATGCTCCATTGTGAAGCTTAGATGCAATTAACATCATCCTCTCTCAGCAACATCCTCTGCTCATGCTCTTCTTTCTTGAACTGTTCAGCACTAAATGGATATATTGCTGTATAAATCTGTGGTGTAGTGACATCTTGAACATTTTATAATTTGTCCTGTTATCTCAAGAAGAATATAGTAAAACTGGAAACATTCTATCTAATATGTGGCTGAGTTTGTGATCAAGGAATCAAATGATTCCTGCATGGGGGACAGTTTGCTGAATCCTCATCCAGGCTCTTTGGTCTCAATGAGAGAACTGGTTCATGCATATGTAAAGCTGTGAATGGCACAAACTGTACAGGGAACTTATTCCACCCTCATTCTGTGCAAGAGTTACTGAGTGTCAAAGCCACTCAGCCCATGGTAGGGTGCAAAATATAATTCATCATAACATGCTATTCAGCTATGGAACTGGTCATCACAGGACATTGTGGAAGCTAAAGATTTATATGCGTTCTAAAAACAATTGGATAATTCATAGAAGAAAAATATGTCAATGACTATTAAGTACAAAGGTTCACTTCTGACTCAGGAAGTCTCAGAGATGATGAGTCCTGGAAGCAGTGCTGAAGGTTGCACTGCTCAGATCAAACCTTACCGTCTGGCCGGTCTGTTCTTAGTCCTTTGTGTGGTTCTGTAATCTGACACCCGGGGGTCTACTGTGCAAATACTGGGGAGAAACTTATCCTGAAATGTCAGTGCAGCTGAAGAAATGAAAGGTATCACCACAATGAGAAAAAGTCCCAGTGGCTCAGTGAAGCTGAGGGGGAAGCAATAAATATCACAAAATGGTTGAGATTGGGAGGAACCTCTGGAAGTCTTCTGATCCATCCACCCTATTCAAGCAGGGCCACTTAGAAATGGTTGCCTGGCACTGTGACCCTGTATCCAAGGAGGGAGATTTCAGCACCTCTCCAGGCAACCTGTGCCAGTGCTCAGTCATCTTCATAGTGCAAAAGTGTTTCCTGATGTTCAAACAACATCACCTATGTTTTAGTTTGTGACCCTTGCCTCTGGTCCTGTCAATGGGCACATCTGAAAAGACTCTGACTCTATCCCCTTTATACACTCCTTTCAGGTCATTTTCTGAAAGCTGCTTTCTTAGCTGGGTGACCTCTGATGTCCTGGTGCATGGGGTTGTTCTTCTCCAGCTGCAGGACTTTGCATTTCTTATTCAGCTATGTGGGGTTCCCGTAGGCCTGTTTCTCCAGTCTGTTAAGCTCCCTTGGGATGGCAGCATGGCTCCCTGGCCCCTGCTCTCAGTTTTGTGTCATCTGCAAACTGGCTGAGCATACACTCTGCACCACCACCTAATGAAGGTGGTAAACAGGATTAAACTAGTATTGACCCCTGGGGTACATTGCCAATTACTGGCTTGCAGCTGGACTTCATGCCACTGATCACCACCCTCTGGGCCTGGCCATTCAGCCAGTTTTTGGTCCATCTCCCTGTCTGCTCATCCAGCCTATACTTCAGTAGCTTCCCTGTGAGAATCTTGTGGCAGACAGTGTTGGAAAGCCTTACTAAATATCCACTGCTGTCCCCTTTTCTACCAGGACAGTCATTCCATTATAGAAGGTTGTTAAGTTTGTCAAGCATGACTTGCATTTGGTGAATCCATGCTGACTCTTCTGTATGATTCTTGTCTTTCAAGTGCTTAGAAATGGTTTCCAGGATTAGCTACTCCATCACCTTCCAAGGGATCAAGTTGAGTCTGACTAGCCTGTAGTCCCCTGGGTCCTCCTTCTTGAAGATTGGATGACATTTGCTATCTTCTAGTCTTCAGGCACTCCTCCCAATTTTGGTGGTGAATCAAGGATTATAGACTAGCTTTACAATGGCATCAGCCAGTTCCCTCAGGTTCATAATCCATCCTCAGAAAGACCTCCATGATATTTGGGCCATCCAATATCTGAAAGGGAAGTCTAGAAGCAGCTCTGTCTTGTAAGTTGAAGCAGGAAACAAGCAACACTGAATCAAGTCTAAGAAGTGGGAGATTATTGCTAGTGGTTGAAAATTACTGACACGTAACAAGTTGAAATGAGTTCAACCTGGAGTTAGTAAGTGTGATGCTTATGCTAAAACCGCTACTGAAGTTAATAAATAGCATCAAAACCATCAGTAGTTCAGCAGCTAGAGTCCCTGGATATTAATGAAGATATGGGTAGTCAATACAGAAAACTCATTCAATTGGCTTTTTTAGCTTGATTTGTATTCATGAATTGTGTTACTGCCAGCTGCAGCAAGTTTTGGCTTCGAAAGACAGCACAATGACACTCTGAAAGGAACAGCCACCCTCTTCTGCTCATCAACAGACTTCGAGTGCAGCTCTGGACTTAAGAGAAAAGGTTTTAATACTAGAGTCCCTGTCTAAGCTCTTTAATCCTTATTCCCTGCCAAAACCAAACTCAACAGAGTAATCTGTTTGGACAGATGGAGGCGAAGGCTGTCATTTTATACAATTTCATACTGTTGACATTCTGAGTGTTATTCTGTTTGACCTGCCCATAAACAGCTCACTTTATCTTTCCCATTCCTAAGTTCCCCTACCTGAAATTCAGTTTCATGTGACAGCTCTGACACCACAAAATTGTTCTAATTGCCTTCCTCCAGCTCTTGCTCAGTGTCACAAGTATCCAATACATCTGCAGTATTTCTTTAGAGAAGTATTGCTTCTCTGCTTTCTCAGCTTTACCTTGTGCTACCACAGATGACAGTTCAGCTGACAAAATAAAAATTTGCATCACCCACTGATTGTGCTAACTCCTGACTTCTGATAAGGGCCATGTTCTTCCAGATGCTGCAAACACAGATCTACAAGAGTGAAATCAGTAGGCTGTAAGGATTGGAGTGTATCCACTGACTCCACGGGATGTAGGGAAAGGCTTACTTGCCTTAAGGGACTAACTTCTCCTGCACATATGTTTTCAGGATTATTGGAAGAGTGTAGCTTGTGTAGTGTCTACTGACTATAGTTAAGCTTGAATTTGTGGACATTCACCAGATTAACTACTTTAAGGATTTGTACCAAAGGGGGAGGAGAATGCTGCCTTGATGTATGACAAGGTGGCACATTAGCAGCTTTATTTTTGGGAATGTTGAGCTTGACAAAGATGCTCAAGCTAGTGGAAGAAGAAACCATGGTCTCTCTACAGCCTTATCTAGCCAAAGCAGAGGCAGATTAGAAAAACATAGAGATAACATAGAATTGGACAAAATATCCAAGTCACTCATGCATGAGAAGATTCCTTCTGGATACTGAAGGTAGATACAGAGCTGAATTACCTGACACCAAGATGAAGGTAGAATGCAGAAAAGCTGCACTGTTATGTGAGTAGCATTTAGTGATCATCAGCTGGACCCAAGAAAGAAAATATTTATATCTCGAACTTTTGAATGGATGCACCAAGAATGATACAGCCATTTCAGGCACTGATGTTGGCATTTCATTGCCTTTGTAGGCTTCTCGTCAATGCAGGATGGAATGTCTTAGAGCCCATATTTTGAGGTAGAGGTGACTGTATCTGTGCTTAGAGCCCATATTTTGAGGTAGAGGTGACTGTATCTGTGCTGTAAATTACAATAATGGATGCTACAACAACTGGAGAGGAGATTCTTTTTCAGAATTAGAGTTGTTGTCTGGGATGCCCTGTTCAAACTGCATGGGCAGATGTGGGCCTCACTGATCTCTCAGCCTGCCTAGGCTGTCTTTTTAAAATTCAGTTACCTTAACCACAGATCCGTATAGCAATGTCTTCTGCCTCTGAATGTAGGCAGAAATATCATCTCCTCAGGACTGCCAGGATTCTCTACAGCTTCCATGGCTGCCAGACTGTTACTAATGCCAGCTGCAGAGTTTTTAATCTTCAACAAATTATATCTGGAGCTGGGCATCTGAAACTATTTTTTTTCTCCTTGTGACAACTGCTTCTTTCAGCATTAGAGTTGTGTGCAAATGGCTCTTCTCTTCATGGCACTGACCTTTCAATTTGAAATTGTTATAATTTCCTTTAGGAAACTATCCCAGGGACTACTGCAGAACTTTTGCATATTTGGGGAAGCAGACTCTCCTGGGATTGGGCCTGTTGGTGTTAATCCAGCCCCTTAAGGTTTGCCATCATGTGGTCAGTTGACAAATGCACACACTGGTCAAGGTGTTGAGGTGGTCAGGGCTAGTGGAAGTGCATCAGCGAGTGCTTGTATGATTATGTTAGAAGGAGACACACAGTGTCTGCCAAGCCCTAGGGTGGTATTTGAACCTTGGGTAGGCTGGTGTGTCTGTGCCTAGGAAAAGGACCTTGGCTTTACCTTTCTGGTAAAGAGAGGAATTCTCAAAGGCCTTGGTGTCACAAGTGCAGCTGCTATGTTCATCTTTCTCAGCAGTCTTCCAAGGGTGATGGAACCTCTGCAATTGATTTCTTGATAGGAACATCACGGGAGATAACAAATGGGATTCAGTTCTTGTTGATGGCCCCAGTGCAGCTGAGGGGCTCCTGGCCGGTGGGGCCTGACCAACCTTATGTTATATATATATTGGGAAACCAACATTCACATTATCCAGTCTTCCCCATCAGACTTGTTCATTGTAGACATGCATGGGATCCTCTTTCTAACTCTCTTTTATGAGTTAGTGATGGCATAGCTCTGGAGGGCAGTATAATGTCCTGAGAAATGGTGTGTTAGTGCTAAATAGCAAATGTTAGGCTCCTCGATATCCAGAAAGTTGTGGTCCCACTGCTGTTCATCCTGTGTGTATATATTAGTCATTCCTATCAGAAACAGAATGGTCATGGCTCAGGTGAGCTGGCCTACCACAGCAGTCCCATATACCTGAACGGGCAGCTCAGGTCCTTAACCTGGAGTAAAACCTAGGATCTGTGGAGCAATTCTTGTGATCCCATCGGCAGGAAAAAGCCAGGCCCCCAAACTGGGAAAAGAAGACGTCAGAGACTCTCTGGCAGGCATACAAGGAGCTAATGCAGCTGATGTAGAAGTAAGATCAGTGAGAGCAGATGTCATTGCAGAGAGTGCTGCACAAAGGTAGGAGCCATCCTTAAGGTGTCTGTTTCTGTGCCATGAGCAGGCAAATGGCGCACACAGTGCATGTGCTGTATCAAGGAAGTGCACGGGTAAGAAGACACCTGAGATCATAGAACAGATACTGAGCACGGCAACTGCAGAGTGGATGTGACAGAGCAGATGTGGTCTGTATGGTGCTCTGTGGGCTGCAAGGAGGAAACTGTGACCTGGGGAGATGTTTGTGGTCATGTAGAGGTAGCTTAAGGTAACTGTAATGCAGTTCTTGGTACCTAACCACATCCAACTTAAATATGTGTGTCTAATGAGCTAAAGGCATTATTTAAATGTCTGTTTAAAACCAGGTTTCTACAAAGTGTTGCCTTTTCCCTCTGGACAGCACAGTGTTCTTCCAAACTAAAAAAAGTTTGTATATAATATATGTACATTATTATATATCCACTCAGGCATGTATTACTAGCCTGGGAGGCCAAGTCACCTGTAGCCATCACCATTCAGCTTCTGAAGGGAACACATAATGTATGTGTACAGGATGAACAGTGTTAACAGACATAGAGAAGAATAAATATGTACAGAAAAAGACCACAGTAACAAGAAACATTTGTTCTGTAAGAGGCCGTTTTTAGCTCTAGTAATAAAGTTGCATTTCCGTGCTGTGGATGTATTTTGAACTTTTTACGCAAAACCCAATAAACTGGGCCTACTTTAATAGCTATTAGGTGGAAATTAGTCTCTTTTGGGGAACATTTAGAGCTCCTCCTAGTGCCTTTGGAGTAATATTGTAGAGGAGCTGTACCAATTACACTCAAAATATCTTGCAATTTTCACAGAAATAAAAAGTAATTAACAGCTTGCATTAGTGTTCTCATTATCTAAGTTCTGAACTCTTTCAAGGCTAGGATTTTAACTGGAAAATGATTGGAAAGCATTCCCTTAAGAACTATTCCCTTTTCCTTTTAATCTCTCTCTCTTACATAAACAGATTTTCGAGTACTTGTTTGTGGTACTGCTGCTGGGGGAAACAGTTACGTCTTTGGTTTATTAGAGACAGACAAGACAACTAGGAGAGCTGGATAAACTTGTGCATTTTCATGATGAGACTGTTTGAAATTACCCATCAGCATGTGTAATTATTTTCTGTTTATCTTAAATTTTCAAAACAAATGTATACTCTAAAGTATATTAGCTAGCTAATTGTGGTTAGAGCCTAAGCTTTGTATGCCTATAAATCAAACTGAGGGGGAATTCTTCTAGCCTATTTTATTTTACATTATTCTTCCTGAACTCTGAATTCCTTTGTAAAGCAAAATTTTACTATAGCAAAGACATATAAATGCCAAGTAGTACTTTTGTAATAGAAGAATATTAATATTTACCATAATCTATATAAATATAAGAGTTTGTTCAGCCTTGAAAAGAGAAGAGAAGGTTTAGGGATGACCTAATTGCGGCCTTCCAGTACCTGAAGGGAGCCTACAAGAAAGATGGAGAGGGACTTTTTACAAGGGCAGGTAGTGACAGGACAAGGGGGAATGGTTCAAACTGAGAGTAGGTTTAAGTTAGATATTAGGAAGAAATTCTTTACTGTGAGGGTGGTGAGGCACTGGAGCAGGTTGCGCAGAGAAGTTGTGGATGCCCCATCCCCGGAACTATTCAAGACCAGGCTCAATGGAGCTCTGAGCAACCTGGTCTAGTGAAAAGTGTCCCTGTCCACAGCAGAGGAGCTGGAACTAGATATCTTGAAGGTAATTTCCAACCCAAGCTTTGATTCTATGAAGTATACTAAAACTTTCTATGGCATAGTTGAAGCATAATGGCAAATTTAGGTTGAGAAGTTCCACTTGTTCTGTGTCAAGCTAGGGGACAGGTAGTTACTGACTTTGTCCATGTTAAAATCACACTGTTGCCAAAAGCCAGCAGCAATTGCTTTTAGACTGATGCAAAATCCTGCTTCAGTGACATAACATTGTGGGCTTAAAGCTGGTGGAAGTCTTGATATGTGTCAGCTGAACTATTCTTGAGCTTGATCAGAAAAACTGGCATTGCATTGGGTACTTTGGCTGACAGTGTGACAGAACTATCCAGCTTTGGGGATATTTTGGCAGTTGAAATCCACTAGAAGGAGATAAAAGCCCTTGAAAACCTGTAAAAGTTTTTGCTTCCTGGAAGTGTTGACTATGGTTTTATCTCCTTGTAGGTATAAATTGAGAATGTCTAGGTAATTAAATGTACTGCTCAAACATTTTCACTGTGAATTAATCATCTTGAACCGTGATTTTCTACTTTCCTGTGCTCTTGAGACAGCAGTTTTTAAAAAGCACACAATTATTTTATGCTTGAGATAACAAAGAATCCAGGGCTCTTGACAAGCCAGTGGACTCATTAGGACAATAGCAGATCACACTAATGAGTGTGGTACCAGCTGTCAAGTGATGCAGCACGTGGTGCTGGAAGTATGCATGGGATGAAGATTGACTTTCCCAATATTCCAGCTCAGTATTAAAGTGGTCTCAGAGACCACTTGGACAGTTTGTGCAGTGCAAGGACTGTGTTTGTGGCACTAAAGCAGGCAACCTGTTTTCAGAGCTTGTGATCATCCTTGCTGCTGGAAAAGCATTGTGCCCACCTAAAAGGCACCTAAGTTGCTGTGATAAAACATTGCTTATGTAGGGAGATAAAGAATGGGAATTTAAGCCTTTGCCTTTGAATGAGACCTCTTTTTCTACCTTTGTGAGGCACTGAGTCCCTCCTAGTCTTTGAAAGGAGCCCAAAATTGAGCAGAATTACCCAGTCCTGGAAACACAGCGAGAAGAGGAAGCATCTACTTTTCAGGTTACTGCAGGGATGGCACATTAAGAGCCTTTGTCTCTGAGCCGTTTCTGTCTGATGTTAGTGTTCAGGGCCGTGTATGTCAAAGGAGGATTCCTTTACTTGCCAAAATAATCTGTAATGAAACAACATATTTAGCATGGATGGAAGAGCTGACTGTCTGAAAAGCAAGGCTATGTTTGTTAACCTGTCTTCACCAGGATAGTGAAGAAAACTTAAGAAAAGAGTCTTCTTAATGTAGGGTTAAAAGGCAGATTGTAATGTGATGTAGAGCACAGAAGTATGCTGCCTTAGCAATGAGCTGATGAAAGCATCATCATTACTAATTGCACTATTTGCATAGGGGATATTGTTCAGTTTGGGTGAGTGAACTGAGATATTTCGGAACCTACTTGGACATAATTTTTTTAAGATGTCATTTGGCTTGCAATAGTCTTACCTGCATCAACAGTCACAGCTGAAATTGGAACCATATCTCTCAAACAGACATTGAATTCCTGTATCTGTTGAATCTGAAGCTGTCACCACTCTAAATGTCTTCATAGTCTTTCTGTTTGAATTGTGGTTGACTGTTGACATTATAAAAGCAACCACTTCCAAGCAGATATAATGACAAACTTCCTAAATTTGGGTATCCGCTTCATTACACTCACTCCTATTTGCATTTGTTCAGGACTTTTTCTGGCTCCTATTGCCACTTGAAATGTTTCTGATGAATCTGTTCCCAGGTGTGACTTTTGATTAAGTGAATGGAAATAAAGTGAAGGATCAACCTTTTATTGTGAAAGACAGTACTTGTGAAAATTTTAAGTTTTTCATGGAGAGATTGATGGATTAAGTACTGAAAGGAAAGCTAGACTTTTCCATTTGAGGTGTTTTGCTTAATTTAAGGTCTAGTTCAGGGGCATTCAAAGTTCATAAACTAATGGAGCTTCAGTTGCATACGATACAAGACCTCAGATATTGAAGCCTGTACTTTTGCACAGGACTTGTTGGACACAGAACAGCAAGATGTTTACCATGCATTAACACAATATATTCTGAAATACACTATTTGTGTCAGGTTATATCTGGATTGTGTGATTTAACTAATAGTCACTTGCATGCTATGTAAGTACTATTCTTGCCAGGTCAGATTCAGATCATTAATAGTCACTTTGATTTTTGGTTATTGCTGTTAGGTTCAGGTGTTATCAACAGATTGTAAATTTGCTAAATGAATTGTATTGCTAGAACATGGAGTGCAGCTGTTGTTATTCCTTATATTAATTACACAAAATTACTTTTGCTGATGTACAGGTTACCTTGAACAATCCAATTAGATATTCAATATTCATATTGTCACCCACTTACTGTAGAAAGAAAACTACCCATTTTTAGAATTCTGATATTGTATTACAAAATATGCTTGACTAGACATACAAGAGGAAATATTAAAACAAAAATGTAATTGAGACCACTGAAATTTAGGTTCTAGTTTTTTCATTCCTTTCTTCCTCCTCTTTCCTTTCCTACACAGATGGTTTCTAGCATAGGTTTTGATAGGACTTGTACAGTTCTGTGATTTACAGCCATGCAAGCATGGCTCTTGTGTCTTTCCTTCCATCTTAACAGGCAGCATACAGCCCTTTCTCTCTTGGTGAATTACATCTGTTCTGTAATAGATGGAGAGCTGGCAGAAAAATGGAGTAGTTGTGAAGGTGGGAAAAATACCCAGATGAACTATCCTACCATGACCTGCATTTCGTATTCTCTCTTCTTTTATTCCTTTCAGTTTTGCTGCTTTCAGTGTTCCTAAACCACTCTACTGAGAGGCACAAGAGCCCAAAAGTAAGGCGTGACCTTAGACCTATTTCCATTAATGTGTAAAATAACTTTGTCATATCTTTTCTTTGCTACTGCTGCAGTCAGACATTTCTTAATAGCATACTTCAAAGACTTAAAATTAAAGTAATCTAAAATATCTGTCAGTGGCAGAAGAAAACCTATTAAACAACAGCAAGTGAAAATCTAAGAGCTATCTTAGGCTAAATGTTACCCACATCAGTTGGTATACCAGAAGTGTGAAACCTGATTTTGAATCATCTTGCAGTCTTGATTAGAAAATGAATTTTTTTTCCCATTTATTGATCTGGAATGAGATGGAAGTATAATTCCTGAGCACTTAAACTAGCTCAGGCTATGACTGTGCATTAAAGTAGGTAATGTCCTGGGTTTTGGGTTTCTTGAGTTTGTCATTTTAACTTTGTGCCAGTTTGGACAAATTTGGAGGAAAATATCCTCTGATAGAAGGCAGGTTACAACCACCCCTCCCCCACCAGGTTCGGGAAAAAGAAATTTTCCTTGGAGGAAAGTGAAAGAGATAAAAACTATTTATTTAACTAACACACAGGAAAAGGATAATAATGCTTAATAATAAAACCTCTCGCTGTGGAGAGAAACCTGGGAAGATTTCAGTGTCCTTCTGTAGGTGTGATCTCTCTCCTCCTCCTCGGAGCTGGGTCGTGGGCTTTCTCACAGTCAGTTCCTAATATCTGACAAATAGTATTGCAGTGTATAAATGTAAAATGATTGGATTAAGAGAATGTTATTACCAAAAAAATCTTGCCTAAGTTGTATCATTTACTGGGTTGGTTTCATAGTATGGAAAGCACATGGGGCTCCAAGTATTGAGGACCAGACTGCTCGTAACACCAAGCATTGCTCTATCAGGACTTGGGTCCATCTCTCAGTTCATCTACTATGAAATTTTAATAATGTTCTAATGAGGCAAGTCAACAGTAGAATTAAACACTCCTTCTGATACACAGCTTAAAGGAAATAAAAACATACTTCTTTAGGAAATACCATATTTAATATCCACAGTTCCAGGTAGCTCTGTGAAAGATCCCTTGCTTTCACAATGATTATGTATATTCACTCCAAAGCTGGGTTTGCAGATGTGGCCACCAAAGTACCAACAGAAAACAACTTCTTCAGTGATGACTAATAATATAGGCAATTTGGGTGGACCTCTTGGGCAGTTTGAAATAAATAATAGGATTGAATTAAGGATTTGTGCTCTGTGTCTTTAAATTTTCTTTGAGAGATTATTTTTCCTTTGTCTCTCTTTTTATTACCTTTTATGTCGTGTATTTTATGATACACATAAAAGTTAGTGTTTGATAAACATCACAGTATGTGAGTAAAATATAAATTCAGTTCAATCTAAAATACACTTATAATATACTACATTGTTTAAAAACATATTTCACTTACTCTACATTCAGTCAAAAAGCCAGGCAAGTCTCAGGGCACAAAGGAGAGGCATCAGAGCGTGAGCTGTCCTTATAAACTTGCAAATATGGTTGCATTAGGCTAAGCTAATCACTGCTGAGGCAAATGAGCACCAGACCTGGAATACTAATAGAAACTTCTGGCCATCCTGTGGTTCATCCAGGGAGACATGTAGCTGGGAGAGGGCTATGAAAAAGCATCATGGCAGGATCAGATGGGCAGGAAAAAGTGAAGGAGTTTCTGTAGTGGTACAGACAGTCTAGTTATTTGGGATTGACAAGCCTGAGACCTGTGTCTACCAAGGCTGGAAAAGGAAAAACAACTACTAAAAACCAGAGTAAGAGAAATAATTTTAAAATAACAAAAAATCAAACCAAACTAAATCCTGCTGGATGATGACAGAACTAACAGAAAAACAATTGCATAGCATAGGACTGAGAACATAAGGTTCACTTTGTCTCTAAGTCTTTACTTACAGTTCCAAAGGAGCAGACTTGGTTGAAAGATCATGTAGCCACTTTCTTAAACAAAAGAGGAGAAAGAGAAACTGATGCAACAAACTGAGATGAGGAGAGGGCAATGCCAGATAGTGTATTTGGGGTGATGTTGCTACTATATAGTTCACAATGGGATTAACACACCTTTCACTATTGATTTGTCTTGAGCAGAGTAGGCAACCCTGAATGTTATCTGAGTCTGTTTTTCTTGTTATACAGATGAACTTTCTTGGTGTAATAACTTCAAAAACTGCTGAGCTAAAGAAAGCCACAAACAACTTTTTGAGGACTTGCTCTCTGCCCCAATACAGTATTTTCTCAAGTACTAAAAAAACCAAAAAGTAATGTTTTGTAAAACAAGTGCTGTTACTGGATGCTGTGTAGGAATCAGTTGAAGCCTGTTGCAAATTTCATTGGGTTTCCCAGAGTTCAAGAGATGCCTGTGGTGTCAGACCAATCTCTGATGGTGAAAATTGAAAATGCTGTTTAAGGAGAACACACAAATCTAGCTGCTTTCTACCATCCATTCTACTTATACACCTCTACTCTCCACGTTCATTGTGTGAGGGATGCTGGAGGGGAAGGTCCTGGTCTGTTCCTTCAGCATCTGTTTATGGACCAGGAACTGGTACAACACTTGCTTGAACCTTTTGCCTCTAGAGCTTCCTATGGCAACAGATTCCACAAGTTCACTATAACCCATGGGGGAAAAAAACCCAGTTTATACATTTTAAATTGATCCCTTTCTATTTTCAGTGAGTGATCTATAGTTCTGATAGTTGAAGGATTTGGTGGAAAACTTATGAATGTCACTTTTCCTCTGCTTCATAATTTCGTAAGCTTCGCTTCTATGCCCTCTCAGCATTTTTAATTCTCCTTGCAAAGCATCTGATCTCTCCCTTTCATCATTCTAGTTGCCCTTCTGTACTTCTTCCCTCTCTCTGCTATTTCCTTCCTGATGCGTGGAGAGTGGGGCTGCAAACTGTGCTTGAAATGAGAGCTCAGCAAGGTTTTGCACGGAGGCAGAACAGTGCCCCGTGTCTTGCTTTACTGCCCTTCTGCGTGCAGAAGACAAACTGCATCATCAGCTGTTCAGTGCTGCAATGTGCAAACCCCTGTCCCAGCCATTTTCCTTTGGCATCTTCCTGATCTTGAGGCCATGTCTTTATGGCACTCCCCAGAAGTGAAATAAGCAAAGACCCCTGGAATGCCCTGACTCTGGCATACGAATTCATGCTCCTTTTGGAAAGTCGCAAATAGGATTTACTCCTGCCAACCAGAGGCTGACCACCCTTCCCCAAGAGGGGGATGATGACCATAATGGTTCCCCATGGATTATGTTGGCAAAGTCACAGGGGTGCAAGGAAAGACTCCCCAGAATCCGGCTCTTGCCTGGTGGTTGTTAACACTGCTGGGTAGGGAGGGGGGGAATTTCTTATTTCTGGCAATGAATGTTTGACTGTACATCAAATCCCATAATTTATTTTGATTTCCACATTTTTCTTTCATGAAATGTTTAATTCCTTCGCATCATGGGCTGTTTTCTACATTAGAAATTCACTTTAATATAAATTGCTTTTGAAATTGTCAGATTTTGAGAAGCAACTAGTAAGGCTGAAATAGTTTACGTGACCAGAAACTGAAACCTAAAGATACTCAGTCACTGCTGCAAGATTTTCATTAACATTTATCCACAAATAACTATGGATATTTTATTCTGAAAAACATCTTATTCCTAGAGCTATATTACTGCAAAGCTAGAATATATACTTATTTGCACAGACATTTCCAACCCCACATCAAACCAGCCTTTGCTTTCATAGGGTGCCTTCCACGGAAATGGTCCTATTAATACAGCAAATGGCAAAAGACTAGGCAGTATTGGGTCTTGGAGGGTGTACTGAGAAGGAGAAGCATATAGGAGAATCCAGTGGGGGACCCAGGCCCTGAAGCCCTGGGCTGAAGATGCCTGGCTGATGTACTCCGTGTGTCACCAGCAATGCCTCCACAGGACATTTGCCTGTAGGGGATCAGCCACTGGCTCCTATAAGACCTTCAGGCCATCCCTTCCTCTCACCAGAAGTCTTCCTGGGTTTCCAGGAGGCTGGGACATAAGGCATTTGCACCTTATTGCCTCTATTTCTCTGTGCTCCCAAAGTTCAGAAGATGAGGCACTTAGAAGGCAGTATATGATTTTTGGGGTGGAATAGACAATCCATATCTTGGCGGGCATACTTAAGAGCAAGCAATGTTCACGACATTTTCCTATCAATACTTTTCTCCCTTGAAGAAAAATACTAATTTGAAAACGGGAGAAGAAACATGGCTTTTCTTTTATACTTGGTTTTTCTCTTTGTTACTTGCAAACATACTACTTGAAAGGCTATTTTATTTCCTGAGGTATTTTTGTAGCTACATGATGTGAACAGTATCGGTGTCTGTCAGCCCCATGTGGAAGGTAGAAATGCCTATGAAGGCACAAGGAAGCATCTGGATGCATGGCAGGTGTTGCATTCATGCCTGAGGCTGACAAGGACTAATTGTCACTAATAGCTGCCTGAAAGAAGCTGAGCAAGGTTACAAAGCATGTAAACTGTAAGTTCAGCAAAGTGCTAGCTCTGAATAGCTGGAGAGAATGCAAACCAGACAGAGGGTGCTCCTCTGTGAAATCACCTTGTTTGAGATGTGTGATAAACCATGCTTCAAAGTAGTGAGTTGGAAATTACCTGCTATAAGAGATTGAAACAGCAGGTCGTCTTACAGAAGTCCTATGACTTGAAATAGATCCCTCAGCTTGTCTGCAAGAGCCAGATCTCTCCTTTACGAACACAGTGTGAAGTCTCCTTTAGGAGGTTAGGAGGGGGGTTTATGTACCATGAAGATGCTTTTGTTTGTATCCTGTGAGTAATGTTGTCCTGTGTCTGAAAGCTTGCTTCCACAGAGCCTTTGCTGCAGTTCTGGCTGTAAAGAAGATAATCCTAGTGACTTCAGTATAAATGTAATGCTTTGTATGTTCAAACACTGAATGCTTTAAAGCATTTATTAAGGAAGGTGGAGGAAGAGGAGTAAAGATGGGAAGATTAGTACCAGCAATAGATTTAAGTTCTAAGGGCTGTTGTTGCCTTTTCTTTCAGAAACGCTCATAATTCTTCAGTTTGTAACAGGGTTTTGATGTCCAGCAAGGGAAATGCACTGGGCTTCAGGAGTCTTCTTCTGCATTGCACAGAATTCTGATCAGCATTTGGAGAACTGTGAGCTGTTAATTGCTATTTCCATTCTCTTCTTTTCAATCCTTATGATAATTTTAGCAACTGCATAGGAATGCTGCAATCCACACAAGAGCTCAGCATCCCTGGTTCCCAGCCTGCCAGCCACAACAGCTTTACTGCACAAGGTGAAGGAAAATGATATGCTGTGGTAGGGGTCTTCTTTAAGGAAAAGGGTATAGATTATAGGTGTAGCACTTCCTTCTAACCCCCAAAGCCAAGCTAGACTTAGAAGTAGGCCTTAAGTCTGTTGTCTGACTGCCCTTGGGCATGGTCTTGAGTCTCACTGCCAGTCCCTGGGAATAGCTACGGCTCCATACTGAGTCCCTGTGATAACAACCAGCCACCACAGTGGATTTTGAAGGCTGTTTGCTGTGAAGGTACAGGTTCAAGGCTTCAAATCTTAGTGCTGATTCCTTTTTTTAGCCTTTCAGTCAAAACAACTCTTTTAATTGGTGAAGTGAAGCCCACAGGAGAAAGGTTTACAGCCAGGTACCTCTTACAGGGCATAACAGTGAGATATCCAATGTCATAAGCATGCTCTGTTTTTCCATAGGACATTTAAACTGCTGGATAGATGCTCAAGAATATCTGTTTAGAGCTGCTTGGTCCTCATGTTTTCACTACTTTATTTCACAGCTAAATATTATCTTAAAATGCTGCTAAAGCTACATACCTATTCACAATTTCTTGGCTATACTGACTCCCAACATGTTTTCAGTGTCATCTTCAGACAGAAATATAAGTATGGGAAAACATTTATACATAAGAAATACATCCATGTGTACAGACTGAAAATTGTGTCATTGCCAGAAATAATTAAAGCCCGAAAAAAAGAGAAACTTTAAAATAAATCTTTCAACATGAAATGTAAGAAGTGTGATTTCTTCACCTTTGAAGGTGATGGATAATGTTGTATAAATGCTTACGTGCGAGAATGAGAAATGACAAACTTCACAGTGTTTTAGACAAAAGCATAATAGCTTGCAGGTGAAGTTTCCAGCTGGAAGCTACAATCTAGTAGATGAAGATTTCCACATGTGAGGTAAATTTTCTGACATGCATGCACTGTCTAGGGACTTAAAATGAGATTAGGCAGTTTTCTAAAAAATTGCTGTATTCTATCCATTTTAAAATTCCTTTGACTGCTCAGTGTAAGGAAGCCTAAACAGCAGAATTGCCTCCTCTGGCATTTGTCTGTGTGTTCTGTAACTAAAAATGCTCAGTTTACCCACCACACCTGCACATGGCTTGCGTCACTTGAACTTGACTTGAAGGTCACAGGGCTTTGCATTACGAATTCACTATGCGTAAATAAAATGCCAGAATTTCATGGCATTTTTTTCAGCTAATTACATCACCTGACACTTTTTCTTCATATATTACAATTTTAAATCAGCTTCTAATGCTTTTCCATTCATCCCAGTATCTGGCATACACTAGGTTAGTTTTCTTTTTAAGTCAGAATCTCTGTATCGCAGATGTTGATACCAAAATAGCAGCTGTAGCACCACACTCTTACATTGAATCGAGAAGGAAAATGTTGTTGAAGATTAGTAATGCTTTAGTGTCAACATTAGTCAGAAAGAATGTTACCTCTCACCACTTTTCTTCAAATTGGCGTTGCTGTTTTTCGAGCCTTGAATGTAATGGATTCAACACACCGGATCTATAGCAGTTTACACATTCGTTTACACATTTACACATTCAAAACCTCTTATAAAGCAGTTTCTTGTACTTAGCTCATAAAACTGCTGGCACACTTTTGTGTTTGTTTTACTAGCCTAGGATGCTGGAGGATAGTTGAGTTTATATTTGGTCTGTATCATTTTGTTCAGGTAAAGCCAGTCCCAAAAGAGACTGACTTTCATTGATACATAGTCTTGTTTATTATCAAAACTAGTGGTAAGTTTAAGACCACTTGTCACATGAACTTCAGCAATAGATTTTAGTGCAATAGATAGGTTCAGACACCAGATCATAACAGCAAGAATGCGTTCAAGTCACCCTAGAGAATCTATTTGGTACCTTCATCAGCTGACTTCTGTTAGGGAAAGCCAAAAGGGTCCTGCTGCAACTAAAGGAATGTGCACTTGAATTACAACGACTGTCTCCACTTGTTGCTTCCTCCTCTCTCAGTCATGGCACTTTGAGTTCTGTCTGAAGGATGTTTGAGTAGTTCTTTTTTCAGTTATATTTGAGAATACATGACAAGTGGGGCATAAAACACACCAGTTGGTTTTTTTCATCTTGTTTTTTTTGTAGTCAGGCCTTGAGCACCCTCACCACTGGTGGGTTATCTGCCTGTGCTCAATTTTGATGCTGACATGGTGACTCTGTGTAACCTTGGTTCATGTTATTTGTGTTTAGGTGAGTTGTGTGAGAAAGCTGTGAGCAGAAGATTCTGCAGTCTGGAGCTGCATTTCAGCTCAGGTCCCTGCCCTTGTTTGTGCCTGAGCTATGTCACAGCCATGTCCATGTCCCCTGTCACTTTGCACTTGACCTCCTGGTGTAACCTTGGATCAGCATCATTATCACGAACTTGTCTAGCCATCAGCAACTCTTGGCTGTCTTGGTTACTGCCTCACTGGAACTGATCCTGACCCTGGTTTGCTGACTTGATTGTCCGACTTAAACTGGTGGATTGACACTTTGGACCTTTGCCTGAGTGTGGTTACTGTCACTCAAGCTGCTTTACTCACCTTGCTCAAATACTGGGGGACAGCACCCTTGGCAATGATGCTCCTGGCTGTGCTTGCCTTGCAGTCTCCCTCCAGTCCAGTCTCCCCTTCCCCAAGGATCTGTTCCTATAACTTTTCTCCCAGCATAAGTGTAATGCCTTCATTTCTAGTTTTCTTTGGTGAATGCCTATCTTATGAAATAACTTAATACTTTCCTTTAATGCAGTGTCTTCTTTGGCCCATTATTGTATCCAAGTGCATTTCTGAACATTTACAAGCCTTGTTGAAAAGTCCAGGGCTTTTTTCCTGCAGGATAGCAGGTATGAGCAAATCTGAACCTTTAAATATTTATACATATAAGTAGAATCCCTTGAAGCAATTGTGACTTCTTGGTTGAATTTTTTAAAGGATCAGTCCCCAAGATGAATTCCTGTTGCAGAACACATCTGGTGTGGCAGTTCACTGCTGTAACACCACTGCTTACCACAGATGTAATCCACTGTGCAACTGTTTTACTCTAGTTCATCAAATACAGACAGTTTGGGGACATAACATTCCTCATGACTGAATAAAACGAATTAATAAATCACTCTCCTGGCACAGGGAAATTTGAGGACCAACTGTTACTATTTTCAGGCAAGGCTTATTAATAGCAGATATCTCATGTTGCTTATCTGACGTTGGGGTGTGTTGAGTGGCTTACATGAAGTGCCCTAAATGGAAGGACATAAGACAAGAACTAGTCTAGACATGCTACTAAATATTTAGGGATTCAGTGGTACCTGGGCTACCTATTCAACCTGCCTTCACTAATGTGGTGTTCAGCATTACATTGACGAAGCCTCTGTCTGAAGAACAAATTAGCCTGAGCAGGGCTCTGTGCTCAGGTGGCAGGGTGTGCCCTGCTCTAGTTCAGATGTGCTCGAAGCTGCAGCATGCGGTGCAGACATACTCTCACTTCTTCAGATGCCAGACACAGTTAAAGCTGATCAGTGCTGTCCATTGGAAATAATACATGGCTATAACTGTTAGACTTCAGTTTGTCATCTGTCTCAGTCTGGATTTTTCCTGAAAATGTCGGTAAATTTTTCCAAAGAGAAAATGATAGAAGAAATATGTTGATTTGACCATGTCAGTAAGCACATACCCAATTATTAAAATCTTAGGATCGAGAAGACCAGCTAACTCTTTGCTTTGAACTCAGGAGAGATGATCATTGCTGGATAGAAAATCACAAAATCAACTGAGTTGGAAGAGACCCTCGAGGATCTTTGAGTCAGCTCCTGGCCCTGCACAGGACACCCCAAGAGTCACACCATGTGCCTGAGAGTGATGTCCAAACACTTCTTGAACTCTGTCAGGCTGGTGCTGTGACCGCTTCCCTGGGGAGCTGTTCCAGTGCCCAACCACCCTCTGGGTGAAAAACCTTTTCCTGATATCCAACCTAAACCTCTCCTGACACAACTTCAGGCCAATCAGCTGTCTGTTTTGAGATTTTTAAAAAGAGACAAAATCTTTCAGGAGGGAAAAATGGTTGAGAAAAAAGATTTTAACAGAGACTGGTGAGAGATTCTCAGCTGCTCAGAAGATGAACCTGGTGTGAGTATGCCCTAGTCTGGGAAGTGTGGCCTCAATTAGGCACGTGTATTGCTCCTGAGCAACAGGTCTGCTTTGATGCTTTTCATAAATTCCTTTGTTTTCTCAAGGGGTGGGCCAAAGTCTCTCTAGAATGGAGAGTTCATCCCTTTCATCAATGAAGAGACCTTAAATCAATGGTCCAACACACCAAGGTGACCAATGAGAAAATAAAGCTAGAACAGGATATTGGTTCTCAATGTTGCATCAGAAAGGGAGGGGGAACAGAGATTCCTAGAGAGCAGTGTACCCACACAGGCATCTCAGCACCTAGAATCATCCCCCAGAAGAGTTCCAGCTGGACACTCAGTGTAATAGGGGATAGTGTCAGGTCCCATCCCAGGGTACCAGTCCCAAACATCTTTGAGTCTAGTGAGTGGTGTTCCAAGGATCACAGTCAGGAAGAGGCTGACAGTGGCAGCTTTGATGGCCACATACAACGTAATACCTGTGAGGAAAGAACATCGCTCATTTGAAGTCCTCTCCCATACAACAAATCAGTGGTCTACTTTAAGAGGTTTATTTCCTTTCATTAGTAATTATTTTTCTTGAAGATTTCCCACATCCATGGGGATCCTCTCATCTCCTCTTTTATTCTAGGTCTCAGATACTTTCTTTGATGTCTGTTGATGAACCCTATCACCCAAATCAGTTATGAGAATTTGATGCCTAAACATGACATTTTAGTCCATCCATGTAACTCCCAAATAACTGATGCAGAAATTTCAAATGACAGGCACTGATGCATTAGTACTACAGAAAGTTACAGTGTACTTTGCAGTGCTTCAGTGCTGTGCCTCTCTTCCCTGATCATTTTTCATGAATGAATTTGAGGAATCAGCATGCCTGTAAAAAATAATCTATGTCACAGCCTATCTACTTTCCCTTCTATTTCCCTGGTGGGGAACAAGGAGGACAGTTTAGCTAACATAACTGCAAACTCCATTTTCCCTATCTCTGTTTTTGTTTAAATGATAAATTTGCAGACCAGGATCTGTTTTTTATTATTGCTATTTGGTCAAAAACCTAACAGTGTTTTGAGGCTCTGCTGGCCCCAAAACACAATGTAATATATACACAGCGAGGTTTTTAGGGAAAATGGAAAGATCATTGTGATGCTGAAGTAGTATTTCCTGTTCAAACAGAATTTGTCAGCACACTGGTTTGTGCAAAATGTGCTGCTTGGAGGAACAGGAGGAATGGCATTGTCAGAGAGGTCATTTCTGTGTGGAGAGCAGCAGGCAGCCCCATCTGCAGGGACCAAAGTGCATCTGGCTGGAAGGAAGCTGCAGCTGGGGGAAGCCGTTTCTCATGAGGATGCTGATGATCCCTGTAGAGGAGTCAGAGCCCAGTTCGCAGCTGTCTTCATGAGAAACAAGACCATCCTGGCTTCATCTCTGTGTCCAATGACAATGGTTGCAGAAACCCAAGCCTGGTTTGGTGGTCCCCTACCCTCTTCCAGCAGCAGGGGAGGGCTGGAAAGGGCAGGTAGGAGGCCCAGGATGGAGGGATTTGCCTCATGTGAACAGGCCAAGTGGGCTGCCCCCCTGCAATGGGCTCTGAATCTTGCACCCACATTAAGGGCTGGTGCAAGGGCATGGAAGTCTTTACCTACAAATGGCCACTGGGATAGCTGATCTGCTCCCATGTGCTCGGCATTGGCTCCAAGAAGAAGGCACATGGGTGCTGGGCCAGCCTGTATCCTCCAGCAATTGTAGCCTTCAGGCATGGGTTGAGCTCTCAAGCTGGCAGGGCACTAATAAATGCTGTTTCTGAGGCAAGCTATTATCTGAGCTGGTGAAGGCTGGTGATGTTTAGAGAAAGAAGATTCCAAGTAGAAGGTTCCATTCCCTTGTCCCTGCCTCACAGACAGACAGGGCTAAGGTACAACTCTAGAGAGCAAAAATTCAGCTGTATTGTGCCTCGCAAAGGGCACAGCTCACAAAAAGGCTTGGGACAGATCCTACTGGAAAATCCCCTGTAGGCCTGGATGTGGGGTTGACACTTGGAGGCAGATCTGAAAAACACCCATCTGGACCGTGTGTCCCTGCAAAGAAACCTAGAAAAGGTCTGTCCTGTGCTTCAGCAGTTGTTTTTCTTAACAAATACCAGCCTGGAAGCTCTTTGATACACAGCTTCACCATCAGATTACAAACAATGCTGTCAGGCTTTTAAAGCAATGTCAATCTCAACAGCAAGAGGGAGTAGAGGGAGGGACTGTGCCACAAACAATTGCTTATTTACTTCTCTTCTTTTTCTTCAAATACCATTGATGTTCAGACTTTTTTGCTTCAGGAGCTGCTGCTTGTTGATTGATTCTCTTGACCTAACCCAACTCAGCTGCAACCCGTGTCTAAAACTTAGATTTCCACCTGTTTACTCACCATGTCTTTTTTTCCCTGTCTCTCTCTTTTTTTCCATTTTCCTTCACTACTTTGAAGTTTCCAAAAGCCCATAGGCCTATTTGGTTATTTTTAATTCTGACTTCTTCCTACTGTATTTCAAGATTTTTTTTTCTTCCTCTGCCGTTTTTAACCTCTTCTGTTTCTTTTTGTTGTTTTTTTTTCCTCTCTCACTCTTACATTATGTTATCTATAATAGTGCTATCAATGCAAACTTCTCTAATTGCTAGTTTTGGAGAGATGAATGTAAGACAAATGGCAATACAATGATGACTGTTCTTCACTTGCCATTGGTCCTAAGA
The DNA here is from genome assembly GCA_013398055.1 of Ifrita kowaldi. Classification (NCBI taxonomy): domain Eukaryota; kingdom Metazoa; phylum Chordata; class Aves; order Passeriformes; family Cinclosomatidae; genus Ifrita; species Ifrita kowaldi. The sequence continues at coordinate 7,831 of VZRS01000244.1, read as the reverse complement.
AATAAGCACCCCATTATTCACAGAACTGTATCTTTGATAACAGTTGTAAATATATTCACCAAACTGTGTTCCTTGATTAGTTCTTGTTCCCTTAGAGAAGGTCCACCTGTTTACCATTAGAAAAATACAGACCACTTAACTTCCCACTTATTAGGTGTTTCCATCTGAAATCAAAGTTATCACAAACATTAGCATACAGCTGCAGATTTGCAACAAGAATGTAAGTTTAATACTCTTCAGTGTTGAGAGTGAGCACACATTTCAGTGTAGCCAAACTTTTCACAATTTCTTAACGTGTTTTACATTCTCATAGTCCTGTAAAGAATACCAGTGTCACTGCACAACTCAAGATGCAGTCCTTAATGTATCCTGTTACCTTCCCCAAATATGTACACAAACATCCCTGTGGGGTGTTTGGCTGTGCTCCCCTAGGACATATTGAGGATACCTCTACTATTGATTAACAGTAGGTACCTGCCATTTCTGTGTTAAGTGTTCACCTAGTGTCACCTACATGGGTTACTGTCAGAGCTAGAAGGTCCACGTATCCTAAACTGCATTTAATGTTGTAGAGGAGACTGAATACTGCACCATCCTTTTTTACCTCATATATTTCATATTAACACATTATACATAAAGTGCATATTGCTTTAGTCTCTATTGACAATACCATCTGTTGCTTTCTGTAAGCCAAGACCTCACATTTATGTCTGTATTACACGTGGAACTGCACCTCTCAGGACATTGTTTTCTGTAGTAAATGCTTAGTACAGGCAGCATGCCCAGTTGCCTACGTCGAGGTGGGTATTCACACCATCTGCTTTAAGCATGTAAGCAGAAGTGTTGAGGCAGGAGCTACAGCTGCCTACATGGTCAGCAGAGAGGCTCTGCCAAATAAAGTAGCACTAGTGAGAGAAGTTGAGTGTTGATCCATAAAAGGTGCAAGTGCAGAATTTTAGATCACTTCAGCCTCTGTTTTGGAGCAACCAACAGGACCTGAGACAAGGCCTGGGAGTGGCTGGGGATGGGCTGCTCCTGGGACCATTCCCAGCAGGCAGCATGAACTTGGCCACACCAGTTGTGGCTTTCTGTCTTGCACAATCCTCCAGTGTGGTCCCAGCACTACTCGTGCCATGTGTGCTCCTGGTGAGGAACAAACACCATTTGCACAGAGGGCAAAGCTGTCTTGTTATCCAGGGCACCCCTGCACTCCCTCAGGTAAATGTCCCAGGAGTAACAAGGAATGACCTGTTCAGGAATCACTCAGGCTGACCTACAGTTCCCTGTATCCTGTCTTGCCTTTAAAGATAAATGTAAAATTAACCTTCTTGCAGTCAGCAGGGTCCTCTCCTGCTTGCCATGATTTTCTGTGGATGATAGACAGGAAAGTTGCCATGACATTGGCCAGCAATATTCATGCTCTCAAGTGACCACCACCTGACTCCATGGTTTTGAATGCACACGAGACATCTCAGTGCTCCCTAACTGCTGCTTCCCCATTGCCCTTCTGTTCTCAGCCTGTGCTGATATGTGCAAAGGCCAGAGAGGATGATTCATGTGTGCCAACTAGTGCGAAAAAAGCTGCTGATTACTTCAGCCCTCACTGTGTTGTCTCTCCCATCCACTTGTGGACCCATGTTATACCTGTGGCTATCTCTTTTTACCTCACTACCCTTTATGTTCCTCTCCGATTTTACTCCTCAGTGCCTAAGCAGTGCTTTCTGTTTCTTCTTCCTGCATACTCCATGTGTGCATTGTAGTTCACCAGGATGGTCCTTGCCCAGCCCATGGGCCATCAGCTGAAGCTTCCTGTACTCCTGCACAGTGGTATAGTTCATGCATGAGCTCTCAGTAAGTTCTCTTTAAAAACCAATTTGCTCTTCTGGGGACTTTACCCCTTCACAGCTGCTTCCCACAGGCTATTCCCTGAATAAGTCAATCTGCTCACCCAGAGTCTCAGCTCCGTGGCTCACCTTCCTAGCTCTGCTACATCTGTCACCTCACGGCTGCTGCAGCCTGTGACAACCCACCCACAGCCTGAGCAGTGCTCTGTGACCCCTATCACCCCCACTTCTTCCTTGCTCCTCAGCACAAAGCCAAGCCAGCATGAAGGAGTCAATCATGACTACCCTGCTCTTGTGTTTGTGTTAGGAAAATGTTACCATTGCACTCTAAGAACGTCCTGGATTGCCTGCCCAGTGCTGTGCTGCCCTTCCAGCAGACAACCAGGTGGCTGAAATCCCCAGTGAGGACAAGGGCTCCAAATCGGAGGCTTCAGCCCCTGCCTCCTCATAACATGCAGTCTGCAGTACTCATCGACCACAACATCCCCACAACAGCTGCTCCTTGTTGTGATCTTGACCCAGCAACTCTCAGCAGGTCTTGTCTCCAGTTTGATACTGGGGCACTGCATTTGTCAAGGAGCTCTTTAATGTAAACAGGACACCTCCAGCTCTTCTCCACCTGTCCTTTCTAAATATTGTGTATCCATCCATGGCCACACTCCAGCCGTGTGCAGCACACCACAAAGTCTCTGTGTCCCTGATGGCAGAGCCTCTGCAACCGTGCCTGGCAGTGCAACTGCTCCTCCTGATTGCCAGGCACTGTGCACCACTGAGGGCACCTGAGGGAAGCCTCTGAATGTCTGCCTTTTGATGCAAGCAAAAAATGGGATGGGCTCAAATCTGCCTTATTTAGGCATGTAATTTGTAGCTGTAGAGAGAAGCAGGTGCAGAAATTTTCCATCGCTAGTGAAAATAACCTGGCACCATGGAAAGCTGCTAGAAAGAGATCCTGTGTGTTTAACTCCCATTCTTCCACCCAGAGCACCATCAGAAGTGCCTCCTAGTTATATCCAGGGCCATGTGTTGTTAATGTCATATTGCAAGTAACGTCCTCACTGAACTTACAGATGCTTTTTAAAAGTCAGTGGCATTACTTTGTGATGGGTATTAGTGACTGTTCAACACTTCCTACTGATAAGTCTTAACCTTCCCAAGGGATTAGCACATCCATATATCAAATGCTTTGAAGGGGTCAAAAATCACTATTAATGCAATTATCAAGAGCGTTTAATGTTATATTTAATATTATCACTCTGGCCAGTATGCTGCTTGTCAGGGAATTGCGAAAATTTTTAGAGGAAGTTCCAGAAAACATTTCACAGAGGATCTATTTTAAAATGCAGCAGATTTTAATATACAGCAGAACAAAATAGATTTAAAAAACCCCATCCATCTACATTGGTGGATATAGGACTTCTGAAGTACAGATACAGAAAGAAATAAGCAAGGAAGCAAATACAAAGGACAGTGTGCTGCAGCTACATCCTCTTTCCCAGCAATGGAAAGTGCTGTCTCTCTCTTTCCACATGCCTGGCATGTGTCAGTCAACTTTAGGCACTCTCTGAGTGTATTTTGCCTTTGCACAGGGAATTCATGTGTCCCAATTTCCTTCTCAAAGTTGCCCATCCCTCATGGTACAGTCCTCTCAGAAAAAAACCCACCAAAAAAATTTTGACAGATTCATAGTCTGTCAGATCCAAAGGGTCGACCAACTTAATGAGTCAGCAACTGGATTCTTCCTGGTCTGTTTGCAGTTTCATTTGCAAACTCAGAAAAAGCACTTCTGTACAGTGTTCTGCTCTGAGGCAATGCAGTGTCAGGGCTGACAGCAAAGCCAGCTTTTAACCTGCTGCTTACAGCATATGGCTTCCACTTCTTGGAACTTTAATTTGATGGAAATATTTTGCATTGATGAGGTGAGAGTTTATAAAGTAGTGATTTCATGCCAGGTCAGCTGCTACTTTTGCAGGGATGGAGAACAGCGTGTAGTCCTAAGTAAGCCTGAAAGCCTTTCTGATTTATTTTTCATTAAATGATAGACAACTGATGTTCTGGTCTTATATAATCTGTAGAAGGATTTGGTTTAGAAGTACTGCCCACCTTTTAGAGAAATGGACTCTCATAAATCAAATTTGTTTAGTGAGCAATTGAATGAAGGAGGTTTGGACTGAAATTGATGGGTTTCTTCTTCCTCTGTATGTCTTCCATGTACACCAGATGCTGGATGAGTGCTGGAAGAGAGCATTACTCTGATTCCAGAAATCTGAACTGACTGAGGGATGGCCTGTTGTTAATCTGGGTTTACCTGCAGCACTTGAGGAGGTTTCTGTTTGGCAGACAGACAAACAGCTCTGTGTTGGCATACATTTGTTTGAAGATACAGTGTATGAAGAGCATCCCTGGTATCCCTGGAATCTCATGGGTAGTGCTGTGCCAAGTCCTTGATTTTCATGCTGCCAGGTGTTGTAACCAACTAATTATAGCTTTTACAGGGTAATAATGACTTCATAAGGACGGTAACCTGGCAAAGCATCTTTGCAAGTATACAAATGTAAAAAATCCAAATTGTGCAATAATAAAAGTCTGCATTCCCCCCCTGCTCCCCATTTTGCACTGCCACTGGCTTTTAGCATGTGCTGGGCCCTGAATTTTAGAGCAATGCATTTAAATGCATTGCCTGACCCTCACCCCTGCACCCCTGCACAGAGGTCAGGGCACAACTCTCTATTTCATGGCTGCAGATGCAGCCATTGGGGCACACTGGATTTAGCAGCACATTTTCACATGTGTTGCTGCTGACTCTACCAGAGACTGTTTCAGTCTAATCTCATTAGATCTTCATTTTGACAGCCAAAGGAAAGCCAGAAAGGAACTGTTCTCCTGCCAAAAACTGAGTCCCTGCTCTAAAGCATAAAAAAGTTGTAGATTTTAAAAACAGAGAGAAAAATTTAACTTGAAAAAATGTGTTTCTTGCAATTGCATTTTCAATAGGACTGAAGTGGGTTTGCTGGAATTCATATATATAGAATGAAAGAGAGTGAAATTATGCAAAATGTGAGCTCAAATGGTTACTTTGGTAAAGTTACCTGGGATTAAAACTGCCTGTGATGTGACATCTTAGAAACCTTAGCTGTACTGCTGCCAGTCTGCCTGTCGGGCAAGGAATGCTTCATCTCACAGTTTGTCAGCTTCTTTCTGCCATCACCATCATCCACACCCTTCTCCAGTGCTAAGGCTGTAACTCTTCCTACTTTTTAAGCAATTTATCTCTTAACACTTGACCAGTAGGATTAAATGCATAGTGCCAGTACATTCCTTATCAATAAATTCTGATGCTACTTTCATTTCAAAAGGATTTTACATGGAGGTCAATAGTGATGTCCCAGTTTACAGCTTCAGATAACTGCAGCAGAAGGTAAATAATAGGCTAAAACTCTCACTGCAGACCAGGACACTCGGGAATAAGAGTACCATATAGCAGCATCCAGTCAAGGAAAGGTTGTGTATATGAGAGGTGACTTTTGCTGACATAGTGGAGTAGGATCTAATCAGGATCTGTACATATAAAGGAGAACCCAAATCAACCACTGGAAGGATTACAAATAACTAAAATTGTATTGAGAGCTCAGAGATAGGCACACTCAGATAAATGAATGACTCTGTCAAGATAATGGCTGGAGAAGGAATGTTATTTGGGGACCAGAAAACTAAAGAATGTATCTGAAAGTGTCTTCTTTCCAAAGAGACCAAACAACATTGAAATAGGATGACTTTTTGAATAAAAGGAAGTTTGATGGCAATACACTGCTTTCAAATTGTTTCTAAATTCCTATTTTCAGATTCTGTTTTTCTCTTTTAGAGAATTCCTTACAGTCACACCTTTATATTACCCACACATATCTGCAAACTCAACAAACTGGTGTGATCATGGGTCAGGGTTTGTGTCTTCTCAGCAGGAAGATATACTTTTTGTAAAAAGTTGTACCCCACCATGGCACACTGATAATGTAAAATTCTGTGTACAGAAAAGGTTTCTGAGCTTTGAGACCTGCAAGTAAACTTAACTTGGAAAAAAAGGTTCTGTCATGACTATAATTTCTTTTCCAAGGTTTCAGACATGATATAAGCTGCTGTTATAAACTGCATCTGCTGATCTTTTTTTTGCATGTTCAGCTAGGTGATTTGCCTCAGCCCAGGACAGTGGTATTTCTCGTCACATAGCAACTGTTTGCCAAAATACTGTGGCAAAATAATTGACTGTCAAAGGAGTATCAGAGTTTAAAGCATCAAAACAGTAGCAAACAAGAAATTGGTTTACGAGCTTAAAAACACAAGGGGTTGGACACTGTAGTGCTGAAACCCACATGAGGCTAAAGCCCTCATGCCCACCCCCACAGCACCAGCTGAGATGGGAAGAGTTCTTGATTTGAGGATTTGCTTGTTGCATTACTCCATTTTTTTAGTGCAACCAGTTTTATGTAAAGAATATAACCATCATTGATAAGGCTGACCTTCTTTTTCCACAGAATAACATCCTCTTCTGCCTCACTGTCTGTCTAGCTCCACAGCTCTTACATTCTTGCCTGCACATCAAACCAATTTCCTTTAAGAATCCATCTTTTCCCTATTGAACCTATAGTCTTCTTGAGAGGTGAGAAAGAGATTTCAGTCTGCCTGGGCTGAAGCAAATCTGGCCTCACACTTGCTGGGTGAGGCTACTGACCATCATACTATCACACAACAGATCTACAGCATCTCTCTGTGAATTTTGGCTGGTCTGAAGTGCCCAGGAGATTTCCGCACTCATCCACCCACTTCTGAGTGTCAGCAAAGACAGGAGCTTACTCCCCTGTTCTGGTCTGGCAGAATTCTGGGCACATGTACAAAGTGCTCAATAATTTTCTGGAAGACATTTTCTGATGTATGCTCATGTATCAACAACATAAAAGCAGTAAAATCCTATGATTATTCCTGCTCTCTGTGAAACACAAAAATTTTAGTTTTTTAAACTAAAAAAACAGTTCTTTGATCTAGTTCACAACATCCTGGCAAACAATTGTACAAACACACCTTGATGGAGAGAATGAGAAAGTGCTGTGAATCTAAACAGTGTTTCAATGAAACATTCAATCTCTTGAAAGCATAGTGTCATACCTAAAATCCACTCAAATCCTTCTTTGGATCTAACGCGCTGTCTTAGATTACTAATCATACCTACTGCATTTTGCATTAATGGGAAATCATTTATAAGTCAGCTTTTAGCATGAAATCCAGTACTATGGAGAGATGATCACAATAATGAAAATCTACAAACCAAACAAATCCTCCATCTTTCTCAGGAAGTTAGTCTTCAGTGTAGTGCATCTCACAGCTGAACTTTTTGTTGTGTTACTTCAGGGAATCCTTTTAGGAGATAAGCTTGACAGCATGATCTGATGAGAAATTATGTCTGTTTGTGATTGTGTTGGGCCATCAATGGAAAAAATAAAAGCTTTTTGTTAGCTCTCTTGAGTCTCTATTAACTGCAACATACAGAATGCCTCCAGCATCTGAGATGGCTGTTAAAAAGACAGGTTGTTTTTGTGACAGCCAGCTGTTGTGACAACATTCTGTAAAAGCATTCCTTCTAGCTGGCTAGGGATTTGGTGTGAATGCTTTCTGTTTCATGCACTGTGTCCCACATTTTTATTTGGGGCTTACATATAAAAACTAGTGAGTGTTGTGCTTGTCAGGCAAGTCTGGAGACTTCTGGAAGACTACAGCTTCTCTCCTGCTGATGCTGTAGAAATATAAGCCAATCTGCTCACGGAGAGCTGCTGGACCTGAAGGGACAATTCCTTGTAACCTACCTATTTGATCAAGGGAAGCCAGTTGATGTAGTATTTGTAGATTTCAGTAAAGCTTTTGATACTGTCTCTCATAGTATCCTCCTGGACAAAATGTCCAGCATTCAGCAGTTCAACCAGGGGAAGTGCCAGATTCTGCAC
>VZRS01000242.1:62129-83731 GCA_013398055.1 Ifrita kowaldi | reverse complement strand
GAGGTCAGAGCGCTCCCGGCGGGTTCGCCCCGCGCCCGCTCTTACTTGGCGTAGTAAACCCAGCCGTCCTTGGTGGTGCGTTCCTCCCAGCCCGGCGGCAGCTCCTCCTCGCTGTCCGTGTCCTCCAGCCCCGCGTACTTGAGCGCAGCCATGGGCTCGGCGCGGCCCCGCTCCGCCGGCGCGCCCCGCTTCCGCCCGGCCCCGCGGCACCATGGGAGCTGTAGTTCCTGCGGCATCGCCCCGTGAGGCGGGGTCACTCCGGCCACCGAGGGGATGGACGCCACAGGGGACCCCGGCTGAGCTCGGCACGGGAATCGCGGGGGTCTAGGCCGCTCTGCTCAGCCCTAGTGAGGCACATCTGGAGTGCTCTGTCCAGTTCTGGGGTCTTCAGTACGAGGGAGACAACTGAGAGGGATCGCATTAGTGCTTATAAGCATCTCATTGGCGGGTGCCAAGAGCACGGTGCCGGACACTTGGCGGTGGTGCCCAGCAGCAGGACTAGGAGCAGTGGCCATAAACGAAAACACAAGATCCACCTCAGCATGAGGAAGAACTTCTTTACATGGAGGGTGGCAGAGCACTGGAAGAGCTGCCCAGGAAGCTCATGGATTCTCCCTCTCTGGAGACATTCAAAACCCACCTGGACACGTTCCTGTGCCACCTGCTCCAGGTGACTCTGCCTTGGTAGGGGGATTGGACTGGATGATCTCCAAAGGTCCCTTCCCATCTGAGCAACTCTGTGATTTCGGAGGCATTAAGTGCTTCCAGCTCTCTGTTTTCAGAGACAGGCATGAATACAGTGAGGCCCCGGGAAGCAATGGGAAATTACTTGTTCTTTGAGCTTTTTGCCCTTAGCTGTCACCACCTCGTTTCGGGGATGAGACTCTTCCTCATTAGTCAGGGATCCTTGTTGAGGAAGGCCTGGCTGGAGAGAAGTACCTGGCTGTGCTAACACCTACGTGGGAGGCTCCAGGTTGCTTCACCTGCTCGGAGGCACAAACACAGTCACCTCTGCCAAGCCTGGCTCACCTGGTGACACAACAGAGTCAGCTGCAAAGGCTGAAGCATTCGGTGAGTTGGCAGTAATCCGCAGTAACTGTGTCCTGGCAGCTGAAGCCCTCTCCCCTGTGCAGCTGTGACAGATGGAGAGGGAATAGCTGTCATCATTGCTCAGCCGCTTCTGATTCCCGTACCCGTGTGTTGTCACATTCCCATCTGTTTACATAACCAAACGCAACAGTCAGCGTTTGGAACAGCACCGTTGTCCTTTGGCGGGTGTTTTAAACGAAAACCAAGGCAGAGGCGGCTCTGGGCAGAGGCTGTGAGCGCTGCAGACCGCACCAGGTGGCAGTGCAGCCTCACAGATGCAGCGCAGGCTCTGACCCTTTAAGTGGAATTTTCATGCACTATTTGAGACACTGACCTACATGGCTCCCTCACTCCCCACTAACGGCATCCATATCTGGCCAGAAAAAGCAGCCTGATTTTTTTTTACTGCTCCCGTTGCTTTGCAGGTTCCCCCAAGGGATTACACGTACTAAATGATCTCCTCCTGCGAGAAATAAAAACTCATGCATCATCATCAACAGCGTGTTCTCATGCGAGTATTACTGGCAGTATTAAAAAAAGCTGTGACCATACCTTCTTGGGTAAACATATGGGAAGGGAAACTTCAGTGATGTACTTGCTTCTGGTCCAAGAAAAGGTAACTGAGTGGTGAGATGGGCTAGGTTCCAAGAAAATAGATTATTTAGGCTAATATCTGAAGTACAGAGTATTTAGGCTAATATCTGAAGTACAGAGTTTTAATCCAGCAGTAGTACTGTAGGGATATGTAGTTGTTAGTTTTCTTCCTGTTGCAGTCTGTCCGTATTCAGCATCCAGCACTCCATGAATTGCATTCAGTGGGAATGTGGAAATCATTTGTCTGACATCCTACCCCAGCCATCTGTACAGCATGAAGCATGCATTACGCCCTGGCCATATACAGCATTACTGCATTTCAGTGACAAGGGTGCATTTTAGTGGTAAGGCTGTGTGCAGTGCACCCCATCCCCCAGATGAGGCTCACCCTGACCAGCAGAACCAAACCAGCCAAGAAAGGCTCCTGGGCTGCCTGCCCCCACCTCAGCTCCCTGTTCCTGGCTGTTTGCATTCCCTCCCCACGTGCCCAGGCTTTCTCTGCCCACCCCAGGCAACCATGAATGTGGACTACACAGCCACACTGTCTCCATGCTTTGGCTCTGGAACCCTCTTCAGGGACTGGGACCAGTCTGGAGTGACCCAGCACAAGGCAGACACTGACACACTTGAGCAGGGACAAGGACTAGGACGTAGGGACAGGATCATTTCCAGGAAGAACTTCATGCACTTGGAAAGGGCTGTGGCCTGGGACACTCAGACCTTGATGGGGAGACAAACAGGGGTCCTGGCAGTGGACAGGGATGCTGGATCTCCCAAGCACCTGGCTTATTCCCAGAGCTGTGCAGCCACAGATCTTTTCTTCCCCAGTGGATGTCCCTTGGATCCAACCTCACTGGGCTACAACTGGCAGCTTTCCAGGCTCCATCCACTCCTGGCATATAGGGCAGCCTGCCTATGGCTACCCCAAAGCCAAAGCAGCTGACAGCTTCCCCCCATGTGTACCCTCCCTGGAGTCCTGGGCTCTCTTCTGTGGGCATCACTAGTGGGGTTGGTGGCCAAGGTGTGTCCCCCTTGTTCTCTGTGCCTGCCAGCTCTCTGCAGGCAGGCCCCAGGTGGGCTCAGACCCATTTCCCTGCAGCATGTTGTAAAGAGCACAGCAGGTTCTTAACATCTTTATTAGTTTGTTGGTTTATTTCCAACACAGTAACTCCTCTCTACAGCAACAGGTTAGTTAAATCCGGTTTACATATTGCTGTCTCACGAGTGCTGCGGCCTCGATGCCGCTGTGACAAAACCAGGCTGCACTCAGACAGGAAAATGTGTTAAATTCTGCTGTGACTGGGAAAAAAAGGAAAACGAACAAAAATCAAAAGAACAAACCACCAGGGAAAACCAACCAACCAACCAACAAAACCAAGGTGAGGAACTGAAGGCGAGCACAGCCACACCACCTCCAGGGAAACCACACGGCACTGCTTGGACAAGAATGCAAGGAGGAGTGAACCCAAAAAGGTCAGGGACTGGGCAAACCCTTATATATATATTATGTATAGGTATTTATATATATATATCATCTGGAAGGACACGCTGAGAAAACAAGAGATCGCAGCGGTATCTACCATAAAAAGGAGCTACATAGCTTTCAGAGTCACACCAAGAAGGAAGCACACAGCAGAACAAAGTGGGGGACAAAGGGGGACACTGGTGTTTTGGGGTGGGCTTTTACTATGGAAGGGATCAGGTGGGGCACGGGTCTCAGGGCCAAAAGCCCTCATACACCCGCTGGGAGCCCCAGGACCTCTGCGCCCTTCACTGGGGAGCAGGGATGGGGTCTGGGGGGTAGAATGCTTTTGTGGGGCTGGGTGGGACCTGCTTCCAGCGGGCTGGTTCTGCTCGCCCAGAAGGTGGCACCTGGTGGGTTCCCTGCTCAGGCCCGCCATGGACCACCTACAGAGACCTGAGCACCCATCACCAGAGCCAGGGCCATCCTTAATTGCCTCACAGCGGGCACAGGAGGGGCTGGGCTCTGCTGCTCTGGCAGCAGAGGCTGGATGGCCATCATTGGGGTTATGTGATGACAGGGCTCTCCATGCCGAGTGTGAGAGGCAAGAGCCACCTGGAGTTGGTGGCCAGATGGGGCCCCATGGCCCGGGGGGAGCCAAGCCCTTGAGAGACGCCCCGCTCGGTGAGCAGGCAAAATGCTGGAGGTGAGGGATGTGGATTTGGGGAGCCATGGGGGGTCGGTCTGGCCAGCTATGTGGGCAAAGCCAGACCATGGAGTGCTCCCCACATCCCAGGGGTCACCCCACACTGCCAACACCTTGCAGTGAGGCACCCTGCGGGGCAGAGAGTGCTGAGGGCTCCCAAACGTGGCGGGGGGAGTGTCTTGTCTTATTGCTAATGGCTCCACGGTGATGACACCCACAGGTTGTGGCAAAACTTGAGGTGGGATTTGCTGTGTGACATCCCCAAAAACAGTGGCCTCTGGACCCTGGCAAGCTCAGCCCAAGAGCTGGGAGTGGAACTGATAGTGTGGCAGGGGCCAAGCCAGCCAATTTCCCCTTCCCCAGTGCATTTTTGGTGGCAAGCGGTAATTGTCCTTCTTGCAGGAAGGGACAAAGGAAGTGCCACCACAGGCAAGGGCATGGGCAGAAGCAGGGGGACACTCCTGCCACCCTCCTGCCCTGATAGCTTCTGGAGTAGGGCTGGCCTCTCTTCACTTGCCCCAGGGCAGCCCTCAGGGTACATGACCAGGGCGAAGGGACAGTTTGGGATGTGATTTCTCACTAGGCTCAGCCAGCTCTGGGGTAGCAGGTCCTGGGTGTGCTGGGGGATCCCATGCTAGCTCTCCCTAGAGAGGGCCATCAGGGAGAAATGAAAACTGCATCCCTAGGAACAGACCAGTGACCTCCCAGTAACCGCTGCTCCCTCTTCCTGTCTTCCTTTTGACTGTCAGCCATCAGCTGAACTTGGGAGACCAACCTACCTCCTGTGTCCTCTCCACGTGCTGTCCCATCCCTTCATCCCGTCCCATCCCAACATCCTGTCCCCATCTCACCACCCTGATCCTGCTACCCCATCCTGGCCCTATCCCCCTGCCACCCACCCTCCCAAGCCGGGGCCAAGCCGATGCTAGGGAGGGTGAGGACCAATGCAGAACCATGTGTGACTGCTGGATGTAGCCCCTCTCCTTCTCCTGTACCAGACAAGGGGATGAGGCCAACGGCAAAGAAGACAAATTGACCCCAAAGAAGCGAGGGCCCTGGTGGAGGATGTCCACTGGGCGGGTGGGTGCTGGCGGGATGCTGACGGATGGGAGATGGCTCTGAAGGAGACGTCGGCGGCGGGCGTGGACCTCAGCACGATACCTCCATGGTGTGGTTGATCTGCCCCATGGCCTCGGTGCTCTCCGAGTGGGTGCAGGCACGTGGGCGGGTGCCATCCACGGAGCTGGCGCTGGTGAGGGAGGCCGTGCGGGAGCGTGCCAGGCGGGTCATGCTGGCAGATGGCACTGCACGGGCACAGAGAGACGGCCGGGGTGCTCAGATCCCTCTGAAAACCTGAGGGACCTGAGCCAACACTGCCGCCAGCCCTGCTCCCCGATGCGATTGAGCCTGAGCACAAGCTTGCAGCAAGCAGTGCTGTGACAACATGAGCAGCTCCAGGCTGGTAAGGGACAGCAGGGCAGGGGTGCTCCGGGGCAGGCTGCACACCGGGCTCACTCCTGGGCATGCAACCTCTGGGCATCAGGCAGTGGGGACCCCTGACCACCGCACTCCAGGAAAGGAGTGAGCTGGGATTGGAGCTCCCCTGGCTGCCCTGGGTGTGCAGGGAAGGTGACACCCTCCCCCAGATGGGATGGCCGGTGGCCACAGCTCCTGGCCCACCTGGAGGAGGGCAGAGTGGGCACGCTGCCAAGGCTGTGCCTGCATGGAGGGGGAATTCTTCGAATGCCATTTCTCAGCCCCCAGCCCTGGCTCAGGGTGCCATCTCGGACAAAGCAGAGCGAGGCAGTGGGCATCTGGCTGGGAAGGGCCAGTCCTGCACCCAGGCTGCTCCCGAAGGTGCCCAGGCAGCTCGAGGGCACAGGCCAGGCAGGCACCATGCAGCAGCGGGCACGGGCCGAGCAGAACTGAGCGGTACCTGTGCCTCCACTCAGCCTCCGATCCTTCAGGTGAGTGACTGGCAGGGGCAGGAGAAGGGCAGGGAGGGCAGAGAGAGAGTGTCAGCCCTGCTGGCCGCTCCGCTGGGCCAGGAGCCCCTGCCCAGCCCACGTGTGCCTGCACACGGAGCTGTCCCTGCGCACACAGACTGCACACACACACAGATACACAGACACACAGACACACAGACGTGCAACAGACCTGCAAACACACACACATGTGCACGTGGACTTCTGCATGCATGCACACACAGGTATAAACACACACACACGGTCATAAACTGTGCACACACACATGCACACAGACTTCTGCACGTGGGCTCTGCTTGTCTTTGTTGCACACACACAGCCCCTCTCGTGCCTGCCCACACACACACACACGTGCACACCTTCACAGGGAGCCTGACACACACATATGTACACACAGAGCCCTTGTACACACATCTGTGTGCACACAGAGCCTGCACACCCCCCACGCCCCTGCGGACACTCGGACAGACACCTTCCACAGCTGCACACGCAGTGCCACACACGCACGGGCAGCTCTCCATGAGGACAGACACGCAGCGGTGCCAGACTCCCCTCCTGCAGCAGGTCAGCACACACAGACCCGCACCAGCCCCACGCCCAGCCCTGGCACTCACTGTAGCCCATGCCTTGCAGGAAGTACTTGAAGGCTTCGGTCAGCTTGCCTGGCTGTAGGGAGAGAGCAGGCTGAGCTGAGCTGAGGCAGCACCAAGGCCGAGATCCCCGCTCAGCCCTGAGCTGCTTCTGGCAGCCCCAGCATGAGATCCCTATACCCTCATCAGCCCATCCCCAGCTAGACAGGGACAGCACCAGTGCATGCCTTAGGGCCCAGTATGCCCAGTTAACTGGGGAAATTGTGAGGGCTCACCTGTGTGACCTGGGGCAGCCCACCGGAGTCAGCCATCTGCAAAGAGAAGGTCCTGCTTAGCTTGGGAGGGTGCCTGTACTGCCCACCATCCCCCAGGACCCGCTGGCAGGATGCCACTGCTGGGGTCACCCTGCTCTCCCCATACACCCCCAGTTCCAAAGGCCATGGTAGACCTGGAATGGGGAGATGGGGACACCCTGCATCCCTGAGGCAGAAGGCAATGGGGCACTTCATAGGCAGCAGGGACCTCCTGGCTGCCCCTTGCCACCAGCCTACCTTCAGGAATGTGGTGTTGGTGGGATCCAGCTTGGAGTTACACTCCACCTGCAGGCAGGAGAGATGTTATTAGCACCCTAGGAAGCCAGGAGCCAAGCAGAAGTTGTCCACATGTACCACCACTGGCCCACAGCATTCCAGCTGGCAAATCCCACCTCAGCCAGGAGGAGACAGGGCACTAGGCAAGCACTGAGCCCACAGGACCATCCCCTGCCATGGGACAGAGGGGACTTTCCTCCTATCAGTCTGGGCAAGGGCGGGGACTGGAACGGGAGGTGAGGGGACTGGTGAGGCATTCTGTGTCACGCCCGTGTGTGCATGCACACAAGCGTGCCCATGTGACAGAGGAGAGTTGTGTGTGTGCAGTTATACATTCCCTACAAATGTGGCCACCTGCACGGTACCTGTGGCTGATGTGCAAGGGTGGACAATGATGTGGGTGTGTGCCAGAGGCTGTGTGGGTGCACGTGGCCAAGCAGGGAGTGTGCCCGTGTGCCGACACATCCGAGTGTGCACAGTGTGAGCACATCTGGGCGTATGAAGAAGGGGAAGTTTTCCAGGTGTGGCAGCCCCACACAGCTGCCTGTGCACAGGTGCCCACACGAGCAGGTGGGTTTGCACACGCTCCCGCTCCCGGGCGCTGCCATGTGTCTGAGCAGGCAGGGAACATGTGCCTGCCCGTGCGTGGGCATCGCCCGCCTGCCACCCTGCAGGCGCTGCCCCATCACTCACCACCCCCTCCTCAGCAGGCGCGTTGTCTCCGACCACCAACATCACGGGGCAGCTGGAAGTGAGAGGAGAAAGGGGCCTGGTCAGGGTTTGGCCAGGGCGAATTCCACTGCCCCGGGACACCTCTAGGACTTGCTGATGCGACTCTTACCGCAGCGTCTTGGCATTGGGCACAGTCCCAGGCCGGTTGATGTCCAGGTCCCTGCGGCTGATGGAGGAGAAAGAAGGCCAGTGTGAGCCCATGGGCAGATGCCACCACCGATGCCATAGCACGAGAATCAGGCCACTGCCAGCCTCAAGAAGCAGAACCCAGGCCTGCTGTCCCGGCCCCTTGTGCATGGAGGATGCCATGGCCACCTCTGCCATGGCCCAAGCAGAGCCTGTGCCATGGGATGCAGCACCCATCAGAGTGCCAGGGCTCCCAACCCCCTGCATGCATGGGACAGCATCTCTGCCCCCTTTCCCAGGCCTGTGCCAGCAGCCAGTGCAGGAGGAGACATGGCAATGTGTACCCATGGCAGTGGGCTCTGGGACATGGCAAGGCTCTGGCACAGGTACCACCACTCCCTCATGCCCAGGCAGCAGTGGCAGACAAGTTTGCACTGCTGCCTGCATGCACTCGAGGGTGATGACAGCACCCAGCAGGGGTCTGGGTTCCCACAGTGACCTCAGAGCCACCCACCAGCACTGCAGCCCCTCTCCCTGGCACAGACAGGGACGCAGCCCAGCAGCAGGGCTGCCTGGAGCACTCACCTGTTGTACATGTTGAGGAAGAGCTGGAGGTTGAACTGGTTCACCACACTGCCGATCTGCTGCCGGTAACTCTGCACCAGCTCCGTGTTGTTCATCAGCTCTTCCTGTGCCAGCAGGGCATGGAGATCAGGGCAGGTGCTGGGGAGACACCCTGCTCCCCCAGTCTTGCCCATGCCATGCCAGCCAGCAGGGACGAGGAGGAGGATGCTGGGCAGTGCAGCTGGGCACGGTGGTGCTGCAGGCAGCACACCCAGGCAGGACATGGGCACGAGTCACACAAGTCATCAAGGTTAAGCCTCAGACCAGGCAGGGCTTGACTAACCCCAACCCTGCATGTGGGACAGGTCCAGTGGCACTGTGGCACCTGGCAGGGCACAGCCTGGGCGACCCAGCTGGATGCTGGGCCAGGGGGCTGGTGACAGGGGCCTGGTAGGATGCACAGCCCTTACCTGGCTGAACAGGTGGGACAGGACAATGTCCGGCAGCGTGCTGGTGAGGCCAGAGAGCTGTGGAGGGAGCACAGGGAGTTACGGCACTGCCGTGGCTGCCTCCTGCCCCAGGAAGCTGCCAGGACTGGGAGGAGGGGTCGGGGCCCTGCCCACCTTGGCAGCTGCCCAATCAATCCAGCCTTTGCCGTTGGGGTCGATGTTCATAAGGACCAGCCCTTCGACCAGGTCAGGGAAGATGAGCTGCAGTGAGCAAGAGGGGAGAGGTTCAGAGGGGAGGGAAGATGTGCCCTGGGCAACCCCCCACCAGAGCCACTGCACAGGATTGCATGGAGCTGATGTGACCCCATCCTGGGAGCAACAGGAGACCTGTGGTGAGACTGCCCAGCCACCATGGCCGTGGCACTGCCATCCTGGGTCCCTCAACCCTCCAGGAGCCTTTGCAGCATCAGAGACTGCCTGGAGGTATCAGCTCCTGCTGTTCCCCATGCCCTGGGCTGACAGCAGGTACAAGCAACTCAGGGCCAGCCCATTCCAACCTCAGGCTCACCGCAAACTTGGCCAGCACGTAGGCTCCTGCCCCAACACCGATCCCGATCACGTACTTGAACCTGGAAATACGGAGAGGTCCATATGAGGGGACAGTGGGCTCCAGCACATATTCCCCGGGACACCCCTCCACCCACAGCAAGAAGACTTGCAGGATGCCAGTTTACGGGGACAACTCCCCCAGCCCCAAACCCTTGCCTTCTGCTCATCTCCCTGCCCAGGACCCTCAGCCAGCAGCCATAGAAGAGAGGCTGACTCACCCGAAATGCTGCACCACACTGGGTAACATGGCAGCCAGCTGGTCCATGGATGGATACTGGTACCTGTGGCACAGGGAGGCACAGGATGGTGGTTAGGGAACTGTTCAGAGCAGGGTGTCTGGGACAGGGCAGCTGGGCTGCCTGAAATGGGCAGGGAAGTGCCACCCACCTGCAAACCACCCTACTGCCTACCCTGGGCCACTCGTCTGCCACAGGCTTTGGCACAGTTTGGAAAGACCCACAGGCAGGGCACAACTGCCAGGCAGCAACAACCCAAGGGGCAGGGAGGTGACATCCCAGCAGGCACAGTGAGCCCCTGAAGCTGGCACCTACCCTTGAGGGAACTGTGAGGCTCCTGCCTGCTGGCCCGGCGCGTCCACGTGGCACACCACAAAGTGCTTCGTGATCTCCTGCATGTCCTCGTAGTTGAAGAAGGTGTTGAAACAAAGCTTGTCTGTCAAAGGGCAGGTGGGTATCAGAGACCAAACATCCTGACACCAGGGCCTGGTGGACCAGGGGAGCATGGACAGAAGCTGCCCACTCTCCCACTGCCTTTCAGCCAGGAGGTGACATGCCACCAAAGCCATCCCATCCCTTTCCCTGCAGGCTCCTTGTCCTTACAGCAGGGACCACAGCTACTGTTAGCAGGGGCTGCATCCCTCCAGGTATCAGGAGACACGGGGATGGACAGGCACAGTCAGGAGAATGAAGAGTTTGGGGTGACCTCATTGGTGAGCCTCAGAAGGATGGGACTGGGGAACACAAGGCCCAGGACTGCAAGACCACCCAGTGGGCAGCAGGATTAGCCCTGGGGTATTAGCCCTGTCCAAAATCCCCAGAAAGGGCTCAAGAAAACACAAAATTTGAGGAACAGCTGCAAATCTCCCTGCTTGGAAAGAGTCAAAGGCACATCCCCAGCGCTGCCGTGGACAAGACCCCACCACTGCAGTGGGATACAGACACTGCCTGGGCTTGGACGGGTCCTGTCCCATGGCACTAGTGCTGGGACATCCCTCCCAAAGCATGGGGGTGAGGCAGTTGTAAGGCCCTTTGCAGCCAGCATGACGTGTCCCTGAGCAGCCAGAGCTGCTGCAATGGTGACACAGCTCAGCAGCCTGTCAGTGACTCAGCCTCAGCCGCCAGCGGAGCGGGAGATGCTTCTCCCCGCTCACAGGGAATTGGGCATCCTGGCTCAGCTGGAGGGCACAGCCCGGGACAGGGCTCTGGGGTGCAGGTCCAGGGCTGCAGGCTGACAGAAAGTGCAGCATCTCCACGTCAGAGCCCCAGCTCGGGGTCCCTCCTTCCCTGCTATTCCCAGTCTCTTTTGTCCCCCACTGTGCCCTGCTGCCAGCTGGGTCCATGCTCTGAATACCAATGGGCTGGCGGCAGCAGTGAGGACCAGCCCAGCATCCCCCATGTCCCATCCCTGCCTGGTGTGGGCAGGCAGGCAGCCAGCACCGGCGTGGCCAAGCACTCCTGGCTGTGCCTGGCCTGGGCTTTGTGTCCCAAAGCTGAGCATCCAAACTCCCCTGGTGCTTTCAGATACCTGGGGGGACCCAGTGCAGCCATGGGCAGAGGAAAAGGAGCCGAGCCTGGGGCAATGTCCTGGCAGCCCATGGAGCCTCGGGCCCACCCCTGCCTGCCCTGCACCCCGAGCCCAGGAGCAGCACTCACGGTTGAGGCCCACATCGTGGTATGTCAGGATGGCCGGGCGGTTCCCCTTGGGAGAGCCCCGGATGACCACGTGCAGCAGCCCGTAGGGGGTCTCAATGTCATGTTCCTGGGGAAGAGGAGAGATGGGGTGATGCCCACCTGCCCTAGGACATCCTTTCATCCTCTCCTGCCCCACCATCACACCCTTCGCTGCTGCTTCCCCACATGGCTGGGTCCCGTGGGAAGACACGGGAAAGAGGAGCAGCTGTCCCAGGAAAAAAACTAGCTCTGGGCATCCCAGAGGGGGCAGAAAGCAGGACAAATCACACACAAATGCTCACTGCTTCCATCAGCTCGGGAAGGGGAGACTTCGGATAGGATCATAGGACGTAGGATTGGACATGTGTATCACGGGATGGGATCACAGGATGGTATCAAGGGATGGATCCAAGAGGGCTTGAGAGAGGAGGATAATAGGATGGGACAGGTGGACCACAGGACAGGAGAGGAGATCTTCAAGGGCTTGAGACTGAGGAAATTTTGGCAACGGGGTAGGGGTTCACAGCATGGCCCAGCTGGGTGCAGATTCAATCTGGGACAAACAGGCAGAGGTCAGACCCTGGGCAGCACTCCAGGAAATGCTGCAACCTGATCCCAAAATTACAGCTAAAGTAACTTTAAAATCCCTGGTCTGAAATGGCAGTGCCCCCATACAGAGATGAATACTACCACATGCCTCAGTTTCCCTGTCTAGGAGGGCTCCAGCCTTGATATCCTGGCCCTTGTTTCCAGCCAGCATCAGAAACTGAGCCCAGGTGCACCCAAGGACAAGGGACCAGAGGTCCCCTCCAGATGCCCGTGCCTGCCAGCCAGTCCAGTGGCAGTGACCTCGAGGCTGGGATCTGGTGGGTGCAGGAGCATCATGTGCTGAGCAGGGCAGGGCAGGGGATGATGGCAGGGTGCCCAAGCATCACGGTCCTCGCTGCTGGCACTGGCAGCCCCATGGATGGGCTGGTGGGAGGGGAGCAGGTACGTGGATGCTCACGCGGGTTACGCGCCACCAAGGACTCTGAAGGACACAGGCCTCGGGTGGGAGGAACCGCCTGGGGACAGGGTCTCCTCACTGCAGTGCCTCCCCTCACTGAGACCTGCTGTCCCTGGGAGAACACAGCACCCAAAGGCAAATCCAGGGCTCTGTGGAGACATCTCTTGGCTCCCAAGGGCACCCTGACCCCAGCCCTCATGCACAGCTGTCCCTCCACTCCCTGCAGCTGCACCAGGCAGAAGTCCATGAGCAGTGGCATCCCTCTGCAACAACAGATTGGGAGACTGAGGCAGAGGAAGGGCCTGGCCCAAGGTCACAGAGCAGGAAGCATCTGTGTGGTCTGATTCTGAGCACAGGACTGCCTCCTTGCCATCACCATGCCCATGGTACCCATCACAGCCCCAACAGCTCAGCATTCAATCCTACCCCAAAATCATATGGCCAAGGTAGTGGATCCATCCTCAGCACTGCTCCCTCCTGCCCCCCACCCCCTGCCAAGCCAGGCACATTCTGCCCGTGGTGCAGCCTCTGCAGCACCGCTGGGTACCACAGCCCTGCCCTTTGCCGCAGGGATGCTCGCTGGGGGAAGAGGCTTGGGATGCAGGGGATGCAGGCAGCAAGGAGAGAGCGGCACAGAAAACCCACAGCCCCAGCGAGGAGTGACGTGGGGCTCACAGCATCCATAGGTGTCTGACAGAGCCCATCCATGTCCAGGCTACCAGCTCACCGCTGCAGTGTTCCCACCTCACTAACCCCCTCTGCACCAGCCTGTTGCCATCGGGTGTTGCCATCACCGCAGAGGCCAGAAAGCAACCGAGGGGTTGCTTCAAAACAGCCAGAGACCCTCTCCCTCTGCAGCCCAGGGGGTGGGCAAGGGGCAGTGTGACCCCCATCAGCACACAACCCCAGCACGGGCCACAGCCGCTCACCTTCAGCCTCGGCACAGCATCTCTGCCGGGCTCGGGGAGGACATGCTCAAGGACAATGCGTCCCCAAAACCTGCAGCACATCAGGGATGCGGCAGCAGGGCTGGGAGAAGGAAGGGCTCCCCAGCAGTGGGTCCTCCCTGCCCCAATGCCTGCCTGCCCCACGCCGAGCCCTGCTGGGTGCAAAGGCCCAGCCTGGGCACGCAGGAGAGACACTGGGGCAGGAAAACACCTGGGAAGGGAGGGCAGCGAGCACGGGAACGGCGGTACCTACCCCATCCCAGCACTCCGGCATGGTGAGGAACTGGGCGGACGAGGATGCTCAGGCAGTGTGGGCCAAGCCGGAGGTTCCGATGTGGGGCACGGTAACGCAGCCGCCGGGGCGATGCTGAGCTCTGCGCTGACTCAGCCCCTCGCCTCGATTTATAGCGGAGCCCCAGCCCTGCGCTAAGCCCTCCCTCGCCCTTCCCCCTCGGCAGGTTTGGCCTCCATTGCGGGCGAGCGCCGCGATGGAGCCGGCACTCAGCCATTGGCTGCCGCGGGAATTATTCATGCTCCAATTGGCCCCAAATACCCTTGTTTATGAAGAAAAAACGCCTGGCACCGTGCGGTACCTTCTCCATCTTCCCTCTTTCGGCAGACAGAGACAGGCGGGGTGTCTGGACCCGCATCCCGTGGAGCAGCCCCAGCACGGGCAGGGCAGAGCCCACTGCACACACCTGGCTGCAGCCCCACACGGACACACAGAGCCACGGCTGAGCCCGCAGCCCAGGCCAAGGCCCTGCAGCGATGCCCGGGCAGCAGGCAGCACACGCACAGCCACAGATGGACACGGGCACACACTGGAAAACAGGAGAAGGACACGGCAGGCGCGCTCTGCCACGTGCACGTGACCACGCGTGTACATGCACAGGGACACGTACGGACACAGACACACAGGGGCCGGGCAAAACCCTGTCTGTGAGTGGAAAAACTGGGAAAATTAATGCCACACCAACACCAAAGCACATGCACCCCATAAAAAGCCTGTGCATACCCGCCAGGGCCAGGCCCTGTGTGTGTGTCAGGGCGTGTTCCTGTACATGTATGTCGTGGTCATCTGCACACCAAGAGCACACCTGCTGCATGCGCTCGGCACAGATGCCATGGCCATCGCTAATGCTCGTGGATGCACAGGGAGCTGCACACCTGCAGAACCTTGTACACGTGTGCACGGAGGGGCACAGACATGTCCACGGAGGGGCACGCACATGTACACGTGTGAATGCTGCCCAGACACCTGCGTTGCCTCACCCAGCAGCACACTCATCCCACCATCGTGCGGGATGATGGCACGCAGGAAACGTGCAGGATTTAGCCCTGACCTGGGCGTTGCCAGTGGCAGGTAAATAAAGCAGGAGGAAAGACAATCCAGCAGCTCCAAGGGGTTGGATTGTTCCCTGGACTGACACATGCTGTGTGCATACACACACACACGTGAGAATTCCCATGTGCACATGTGTGCAGGCAGATGGTTCCAATGGAACCATCTGATTCCAATGAGGCCTCGTGCCACCACAGCCCTAAAACCCCCCAGCAGTCTCTGGGTGCCCTTCCCCTGCACCCTGCCTGCCCCTGCCCAGCCCAGCACCACTGCCCAGCTTGGCATGACTGGCACAAAACTGGGCAATCACGGATGGAGAAGGAGTCTCACAGTCCCTTCAATGCCCTTCAGGAACCCACTGAAAGTCATGTCCTACAAACAATCCAGGGCTGGACAGCCAGAAGGTCTGGATGTGGAGAAAGGACAGACAGGCAGAGGGATGGCATTGACACTGCCTCCACCAGAGAGGCTTCACTCTGCGCTGCTCTGTCCCATGGGGAGCCCAGACCCAGGCCTGGAAAGAGGCATTCCTGCGAATGAAGGACCGTGTGTGATGGGGAAGCCCAGCTCCCAGGTGGTTCCTGGCACTCCAAGTGCCATTTTTGCTTTCCCCAGCCCTACTGCCTGTAAAGCCAAAGACCATGACAGCCACAGCCCCCAGGAAAAAACAAGAGATGCAGAGGGACAAAAAAAGGCAGAAAGTGGCTAAATAGAAGACAGAAGGGGTGGAAGAGCCAAGGTGAATGCAAAAGGGCTGCAGGGAGATGGGAGGGCTGAGCAAGGCTGACTCTGCTTGAATAGCATCAAATGGGATCACCACCACCTTGGCTACTAGCCCATTTGCCTGGCAGGTGGCCCAGACCTCCTGCAGGATCCAGGGCACCCAGGTCCCAGGGCACCTGCCCCCCGCTCTCCTGCACCTTGGCTTATGTCCCAAGGGCTTTACTTTGGCTGGTGGCAGAAGTGGGGGCTCCCCAGTCCTCCCCACTGCCCCAGCCAGGCCTGAGCATCCCATCAATGACTGGCTCTAGGGAGGAGCAGGGGACAGTGAAGAGTTAAGCTGGGGGCTGGATTGAATTATCCCAAGGAGGTGAGCTTAGGAAATGGGGTAAGATCTCCCCAAGGAATGGCAGGCAGCCCCCAGCTTATGCACTGCACCAACTTGCAAATGTCAGAGTGGGGAAAAGGAGGGGGTTGCCCTGGCACAGCCCAGGAAACTCATCCCATCCCTACCCCGAGGCCCTTGGAGGGGAGCCAGGAGGATGCAGGGTCTGGCTGGCTTGGGAAAAGCTGCCTTGATCGATGCCCAGTTCCTTTTTTAGGTCCCGAGGGCATGGAGGTGCATCCCTGTGGTATTTGCTGTCCAGAACTGCTCCACTTGGGCAGCACCAGGGACAAGGTTCAGTGCCACCGTAGGCCAATCCCTGCAATAGGCAGCGATTGTCCCGGGAGGGTCACTGCTCTTTAACATCCCCTGCATGCCAACCAAGCCCTGCCCCAGCACAGCCGAGCGAGAGCCATGCCGGTGCCTCTGGTGCTACCGAGAGCTCTGGGCAGCCCGGCACTGCCACCTGCCTCCCCTCCTCGCCTCCCTCTCCCTCCTCACTCTCACTGGTGACACCAGGAGGTTTGGTTTCCCCTCCAGTGGCCAATAGAAGCCCTGAGCAAGCAGAGCACAGAGCAGCCCAGCCCTGCACACCCTGCTGCTGCCAGCCCCAGCACCTCACCAGCTTTGGAGCTGCTGGAGAGGGCACCATTTCTTTTCCACCACTGCCATTTTTTAATTATTTTGTGGCTTTCAAGAGGGCCATCAGGTACCTCCCACTCTGGGAACCACAGCAGCCAGCACCCAGCATCCTTGCTCCCTGACCAGCTGCACCTTCCCACCCGCAGCTGGGTGACAGACACTGAGCGAGCCAGCCCCAAAATTCTGGGCACTGCTAAAAC
This sequence comes from Ifrita kowaldi, assembly GCA_013398055.1. NCBI lineage: Eukaryota > Metazoa > Chordata > Aves > Passeriformes > Cinclosomatidae > Ifrita > Ifrita kowaldi. The sequence continues at coordinate 67,083 of VZRS01000242.1, read as the reverse complement.
AGGGACCTGTGCTCCCCTGCCCTTATCCCAGGATGAATGAAATCCACATTTATTTTGTCCTTGTAGGTGCTGTTGTTTCAGTGCCATACCCGGAAGGGCTCAGCCATCACCACCCAAGCCCACTGTCCCCATGGTCCCACTGCTGGCAAAGTGGCAGCACACAGCCTGAAGTCAATCACTGGTGTCCCCTGGGAGGGGAACACTTTGGGAGAGGGACAGGCAGCAAGGTGGCAGCCCCACTACCCTCCCTTCCCACCGCCCTGGTCCCCACAGAGACAGCCTGGTGCAGGATGAGCCTGGGCAGAGGTGTGAGAGTGATGGAGACCAACATGGGAGCCAGGCACGAGCTGAGCTCCCATGAGTCCCAGAGCTGTATCGTGGGGCTCCTCTGGAGAGCACAAATGGAGGTACAAGATGGGCAGGTGCCAGCCAAGGGAGCAGAGGGGCCCTGCTCTCCAAGAGAGGTGGGTGGTATAGGGGGCAATGCCCCAGCCCTCCAAAAGAGAAAGAGCCTTTCAAACATCCTTATGTAAGCAGGGAGCTGGAATCGCCTGGGAAACCATTGCCATGGCAATGGTAGAGGGGCTGGAAAAGCAGCTCGGCCTTCCTGAGAAGAAATTGCCTGTTTTAAAGGTTTTGTCCCCAGCCCATGGCCAAGTGCCCACCAGTAACATCTGAGCGCCAGCACAGAGATGCCTGGCAGCATCCCCCCATCCCCTCCTGACAAGGACCATGATGGATGTGCAGCCCCGTGCACAGACACTGACCAGGCACTGCGCCCCCATGGAAGAGGGGACAGAACACCCCTGAGTCCGCTCAGTGCCCCACAGCCTTCCCCAGGCACAGGCTGCTGTTCCACGTGAAACCCAGGGGTGGGCAGCACCTCCCATGGCTGGTCCTACCTTCCAGTCTGTGTCCACAGTGGAGAGGAAGACATCCGAGTTCTCCTGGGATGAGAAGGAGCCGTTAGGGACAGAGACACCGCTCACTTCTGCAGCGCCCTCCCACCCAGCCCGCAAAGCCCTCTGACACCACAGGCACCCGCTCCCCGGGGCTGCAGGGGACACACTGCCCACACGTGTGCACACTCGTGCACATGTTACCTGCGTGTGTGCACACACAGGTGTGGGTTAGCGTGATGTGCAACATCTGCACACACACACATCGTCCCACCCAACCTGAACCTGTGCTCAGCCAGGCTGGCTCATCACCACCCGCACCCACACACACTGAGGACCGCAAATGTGCACCCAAAACCAGCACACACACAAGAGTACCACACATACACCCAACACCAGCACACAACCCCTCCCGAGCTCCTGCATCCTGGTGCCCCACGTGCAGGAGCCAGAGCCAGCGTGGTCACCAAACTCACCAGCTCGGCGTCCTGTCCCCGCAGCAGCGGCTTCTCCTCGGTGAAGCGCAGCTCGTGTAGCCCTGCCATGGTCATCTCCTGCAGCAGCAGCCCTGCCCAGGGCAAGGGAGACATCAGGGCAGGTCCTGCCTCGGTCCTCTTTGCCCCAGCCCTACGGAGCCTCATGGGTCTCCCTCCCATAGGGATGAGACCCAAATCAGCTTCACTTCACCCATCTACTATGGGGACTTGGTGCTTCAGCTTGCCCAGGGGCTGCAGTCAGCCCCTCAGCTGGGAGCTGGAAACAGGCACAGAGCAGACAGTGCCCAGATGAGCTCAGCTCCCAGCTCCTACCCAGGTCCAGTTCTCCCAGTTAAGGACAAACCTGTCTCCAGGGCATGATCTTGGGCAAACTGAGGGACCAACCTCATCTGTCCATGATGGTCACCTCAGTAAGCACCCAATCCAGAGCAAGAACATCCAAATTCCCATCCCAGCTTTCAGCATCAGTCAAAGGTAGAAAATCCAAATTTTTGGCCGGTTTTAGGCTGCAGATAGGTATGGATGGGACGATCTCCCTGCACAGCCAGAATGAGGAGTGATGTTTCTTAGCCGTGCTGGGAGGCAGAGGGATGTTCCAAGCAGAAAGAGAGCAGAGAGACACCCTGAAGTTTGTATAGCAATGATGGGAGAAATCCAAATGTGAAGCCTTGGCTCCCAAAGTCTTCTCCTTGCCTGTGAATCAGGTGCTGGCCAGTGAGTACCTCAGCCCCAGGACTTGCAGGGACAGACTTCTCCATGGAGCAGCCACTCAGCAGCGGTGTGAGACTGGGTGCTGCTGACCCCAGTCAACACTGGCATCTCCAAAAACACCGCCAGGCACAAGCCCAGCTCAGAGAGAAAAAGAGAGCAAGGAGATCAGCAGCTGGCTGCACACAGAAGGTGAAAGACATGGGGACACAGGGAACAATCCAGGCTCCCCTGTGTTTAAATGGGATGGGTAACTGGCAAGTCCCAGTGCCAGGGGATTGATTATCTGCACCCAAGCAGGATCCAGACCTGCATTGCATTTGCAGCCTCTGTTCTCACCCTTTCCACAGGACCAAGCCTTCGGACAAGTTGTTGCTTCTCCAGATGGACCAGCACCGATCCCACATCCCCTCAGCTGTCTCCCCCCCGTGCAATCTCCCTGGACAGAACGGGGATGGTTTGGGCTGTACAGGCACCACAGCACACACAGACCCACTCCATCCACACAGCCTCGGCCGAGCCTGCTTCACACTTTGTCCACCTCCAAACCTAGGTCAGCCCAGGCTGAGACTGTGGAAAGGCCAAGAAATGCCATGAATATTGCAAGGCCACCAGGAATACAGGAGCTGGTCATAAACTCCCCTCCAAAGCCAGGTTTTTCTCCTCTGACCAGGTTTTCCATTCAAAACTCAAGCAGGCTGTGCCACCTGCCTGCTTTCTGCAGACATGGCACTTTGTCTTGCTCCGTGGGAGCCATCCAACAATCCAGAACTGTTTGGAGGGAGAAACACCACTGCGAAGCCTCTCAAGATTCCCAGGGCACCCAGCATCAGGGGTCTCCATGTCACCCTCTGCCCAGACGGTCCCACCAGGCCGGGGGATGTTAAGAGGGGCCATCAGCCCCATGGAGAGGCACAAATGAGGGGCACGCTGCTCCAGGCTGGGCTGCTGCTGCTGGGGAAATGGCTCTGTGCACAGGGACAGCCCTGGCCTGCAGCCCATCATCACAGCCGAGCCAACATAGCCTGCAGAGCCACCAACTGAGCAACCCCACAACCCCAGGGGAAAAAACAGGAGAAAAATCAGCCTCACCGACAGCTGGGTCTGGAAGAGAGCAGGAGCGTCCCACGCTGAGCACACCAACCCACCGTGTGGCCACGGCCCCAGGGTGGCTGGGAACAGCACTTAGTGTATGGTGAATGCCTTTATTAATTACAGCCTGCAGCCAGTATGGGAGGGAGGGTGGCTGAGCGATGAGGAAAGGCCCCGTGACCTTGCTTGCATGGTTGGGGGAAAGCTGGCTCAGGAGGGACATGGCAGGGTCCTGCACCAGCCAGCATCCCCAGCACGGGGGTCCCCAGGACAGGCTCCTAAAGTGGTGCTGAGTGTGGGAACAGAGGAGGGGTCAGTAAGTCAGGGAGTGCCATGGGTTCCACAGCCCGTGAGCAGGGTCACAGCCATGCTGCCACCTTCCCTGGGTGCTCGGCTTCCCATGCCACCCCACAGGAACCCTTGTCCCTACTCCTGGCAGCGCAGCTGTGGGGCTGTGGGGAGTCTCACCCAGCCCCACTGGGCCACTGTCACTGTGGAGGGCTGGTGAGGAAGCCACAGCTCCAGGTCTCCTAGCCAGAACAACTTGGCTCCCATCTTATGCCAGGGTAATGTGCCCAGCAACAAGCCCTTTTCCTTGCAGCTCACCCCAATGCTCCTCAACAAGCACTCATTCCCAGGATACCTCCCCAAACACACCTGTCTCTGCTCCCACTCTGCCTTCCTGGTGTGGTGCCACAGTTTCCTAGGCACAGCCGGGACATGTCTCTTCCCTAATTCCCAATCAGTCCCAAACCCAGCAGGACATGGAACTAGTGCTCTGCCCCACCAGGTCCCTAGCATTGCCTATATAGATGGGGACAGGAACAGGCACATTGACTTACCTTCCCCAGGGATCTGCAGCCCACTGCTGGCTTACTGGAGGAGAACCAGCTTGTAGCAGCATTATTATTGTTGTTGTTGTTATTATTGTTATTTTTTATATCATGATCATGACAAGGCTGTGAGCTCCATTTCAGACTTGGCAGCATGTTTGATCACAGGGCAGGGATCCCCCAGGTGTTGTCTCAGTCTCACAGGAGTCCCCACACGGACTACCTGCGTCCTTCCCTGGCACGGATGTGGCGCCCACAGGATGTTGGCACGGATACTTGGGGCTGACTGAGCAGTGTGCAACAAACAGCCAGACAAATCGGGAGAAGTGAGGGCTGGCCCCTGCCAGGCAGTGAAGCCAAGGCAGCCTTCAGTGAGGCTGGGAGAGGGAGGAAGGGAACTTGCAGCTCAGTCTGAGCCGCGGCCGTGTGCCCACAGCATTGCCCCCCGAGCAGAACCGCTGTGGAACCACAATGGGGTGAAGGAAAACCCCAGTGTGACACAGCCCGGGCCACATCCCACCCCACCGGTGCAGGAGGAACATCCACAACTTTCTCTGAACCCATGAGGGACACAGGTCTGCACCCCAGCAGCCCCCACTAACCAGCCTAACAGTGTGGTCGAGCTCAGGGGTGCAGGACTGGGCAGCCACACCACGAGAGCCACACGGCCGGGGGACAGGGGACACAGTGCCGCTGATGCATGGGCTGAGCAGTCCAGGGTCTGGGGGCGGTGGTGGCAGCAGGGGGCTTTGTGGGGGCTCAGGCTGTCTCGCAGTGGCTGTTGCTAACAGCAGCCTCCTTCCCAGACCAGGGCATTCTTCGGGGCAGCGGGGAGACTCCCCAGGGGAGGCTGGCTGAGGAGCAGGGAGGCACCGCAGGGATGCTCCAGCAATCCCCCGGGCACCCCCACCCCCCGGCTGTCAGC